>ML859739.1:10270-28183 GCA_009831015.1 Picea engelmannii
TCATGGTTGATAAGAAGTAAATATGGATGAACTCCAAAGTGGTCCCCTTACGGTGAAAGCCCTCACGGGAAGACGCTTTGTGGAGTAAGAGAACCCATGATTAATTGTGGAATAATGAGATGAAGGAAAGTGAATTTGTCAGGGAAAATATCCTATATGGATAGTTCTTGTCATGTCATTTTCGGTGGTATGTGGAATGTCACATAATTCCTCACGGTTAGAGAGTTATAGCCATGAGAAGTTGGAGACCCCAGGTTTGGGTAAAGGACCCAAGTTTGTTTGATGGGTAACGGTATGAGTTATGATATATTTTTAGATAATACTATTCTATATGGATAGTACATGTCATGCCATTTCTGGTGGTATGTAGAATGTCACATAACTCCTCATGGTTTGAGAGTTATGGGCTTACGAAGTTGGAGGACCCTCATATGTCATCTAGAAGCCCCAAAAGGTCAAAGTAATCAAAGTGGTTTAAGAGATTTTTAAAGGTAAATAATAAAGTGAAGTGATGAGTGTATTATAATTCAAAGTGAATACAAAATAAATAATTTCAATAATAAATTTAATGGAGAAATTAGAAGTGGACCAACCCTAAAATAAGGAAAGTGGGTCAAGTGACCTAGAAGATGTTTTTAAGGAAGCTACTTGGAGAGTATAAATAAGAGACAAGGCTCTTTCATTTGAATCAAACTTGAGAATATTGAATATCTATAGGTGTCTGAGGTAACCAAATGATATCTAAGCCGAAATTCTGAGGAAAGTGAAGAAAGGAAGGCCGAAATGCAAGGAAGGATAAATTCTTTTGATGGTGCTTTCTAAGGTATGTTATTTACATGTCATCTCACCATTTTCCCTATAACTTTTTTTTCTATAATGATTCGGATCCTGAAATTGATATGAAAGTGAGAAAACATATCCAAGTATCTGTGGTAAAAAATGCAGCTTGCGGGTCGGTGTATTTTGAGAGTTACACTTTGTGGAAAATAGGGTTTGTGGCCAGTCCTAAAACTAATCAAAATCATGTGTTTTGGGTAAAAACGTCATAACTGCTTCATAACAGATACAAATTTAGTGAGACTAAATGTGTTGGTTAGGGTACAATATTTAGTATGTTTTGTAACATTTTTAGATCAATTCATCAAATATTTTGTGCAGGTCATGCTCTACACGGTCTCTTTCTAGAATAAGCCAGAATTCAACAAGGTATGCCATTTTTTCTATAACTCCTTTTCTGAGAGGTTACAAGTAGTTACACTTGGAGGAATTGCATAAAACACACTGAAGAACATTATGAATTCATTTTAGATATTTATACATTACAGGTTCAAAGTTATGATTACTTCAAGTTAGGATTATTGACTAATCCAAAACTAGGCATGTGAGACTAAAGAAAAGTTTGATAAAAATGCTAGTCTCTTGTTTTTAAAGTTAAGGAAGGTTTGCAGGAATGTGATCATACACACTAAGTCTATTACAGAGCTACAAATCATATTTGGATGATGAAATTGATGAGGGCTTTTGATTGTGGTACATGTTGAGTACATGGTTGAGACAAGTAGTTGATGAGTTGGCGCACATACATGAGGTGTATAGTTTATGATGTTGGTACATATTGATGAGTCATAGTTGATGAGTAGTTGACACATGATTGGTACATACTTTGTATATGGTTGGATGCACTTTTTTATGGAACAGGTTGTTTACAGGTTGGTGCATGGTTGATGCACTTGTTTATGGTACAGGTTGATTACAGGTTGGTGCATGGTTGATGCACTTGTTTATAGTACAGGTTGATTGCAGGTTGAGGTATAGGTTGATGCATGGTTGATGCACTTGTTTATGGTACAGGTTGATTACAGGTTGGTGCATGGTTGATGCACTTGTTTATGGTATAGGTTGATTACGGGTTGAGGTATAGGTTGATGCGTGGTTGATGCATGGTTCAGATTTATTGGTACAGGTTTACAATGGTATATCTCACAGTGATAGTGTGACAATGGTTCCATCATTCTACTTCTACTTCAGGGTGGCAAGACGGGGCAAGGATAGGTGGTTGTAGCCACCTTCTAGTTGTAGATGAAGAACATAGGGGGTTGTAGCCTCCTTCTGGTTGTAGCTAGAGAATTGGGGAGTTGGAGCTTCCCTCAGGTTGTAGCCTGAGAAACTAGGGGGTTGGAGCCTCCTTCCAGTTGCAACTGGAAAACAAAGGAAGTTGGTTCTTCCAATGAGTGTAATTCTTTAAGACATATAAGAAAAAGCATTTCGTGGTTTTCTCCCGATTTGGGTTTCCAGGTAAAACACTGGTGTACTGTGTATATGTATGATTGTTCATTTGTCCATTGCTTATTTACTCTACAGTTATTGGATGATAATGCTTCATTGATATAACACTTGGATTATATGGTTAAAAGGGATTCAATTGCTCTATTACTAATTCACCCCCCCTCTCAGTAATCCAATAGGACATGACCCAGCAAGGAGAAGAAATCAAAAGACTGCGGGAGAGATTAATAACCTCCAGAAGATTAAAGCCACATTTCAGTCTAGCTACAGAGATGCACAAATCACAAAGGCTCAAGCAAGACCTGCAGAAATTACAGAAGGAGACTTTCATGGCCAAGACACTATCAGAAGCCAAATAAAACATCTGGATAGACATCTGTAAATCCATGTCAGAGATTTGGCCCCTTATATAAATTGTATTTGAACAACATGAACTTGTGGAGAGAGCCATCCAAGCCATCGAAAATATAAAGGAAGAATTGGGAGAAAATCCTACAGAGGCCACAAAAATCATCAGGTTCTTGAATTCCAGGACCAAAGAAGAGTTGGAGGCTTTGGAAATTGAGAATAGGACATAAACTATCCTTGAGGTCAAGAAGGTTTTGACCAAGAAGGGATTGATGCTGCAACTTTAGGAGAAATCCCATACAATGGATATTGGAGTACATAGGTTCTTCAGAAAGTTCGACTCACTGCACAATAAAAGTCTTCCAAGTTTATTAGTGATATTTGATAAGCTCATCACCTGTATGACTACAAGCAGAAGATCCTAGCAATGGAAAAATATGGTTCTATGTTTGCAGGGATACATGGGAGCATTACTAGCAAATCATTCTTAGAAACTCTACAATTGGATATGAGCATCCAACATGAGATAAAGTACATCTTCATTACAAAGCCTAACTTTTCCAAGTACACAGATATGAATGAAACATACAGAAGGTTACTCAAGGTTTCCATCCCTAGTCAAAAGAGATGGGAAGACCTATGTGCCTTGATCGAGTAGAGGTGATGTGGACATCTGAGTCAGCATGAGGAACAATCAAAGTCAATTTGGATGAATCACCAACTACTTTCCCTAGAATCAACACCAAGGATTCGAGAAGATCATTTAACATTCCAACTTTTTGTAATATGTAATCTAGTTAGTTAGATTTTCTCTCCACCATATCTCGATCATTAATGACATGATCATATGTAATTATTGTATAAATACTTCTCACTTATAAGTATTGAGGGTTGATTTTTACTCCCAGGAAGCTATCTTTGTAATCTTTTTGAGAAGATCGACTAGTAATAAAAAAGACAGATTCACATGATTCTTACGTTTGGATGTTGGTTATGTTTATCTTTCTCTGTTAATGTTTATCTTAATCTGTAAATCATATTTTTTTCTGTTTCTAATTGTTTAAAGGAATTTAATGAACATAATTTGTTTTGTGCACTCTGTTTCTGGTCTTTAGTGATCTGCATGTTATTTCATCTGATATTAAGTGAATAAATTCTTAATTTCTTCTTTACTTAGTTGAATCTCTCACATATTCTATATTTCCACCACATTTAATCTTAATAGATCCAACATTCTTATTATCTCTCCATGTGAAGAAATCTTATAAAAGTTGTAATCAGATCTTAATCTTTAACACAGACCCCATAGCCCAATGTATGTTTAAAGAAATACTTCAGCCAATCTTTATAAACAAAACAAACAAACCCAGATTATTTTAACTAGGATAATATCTAAAACTCAAATATATCTAAATCCTACAGAGAGATCCCTCTCTGAAACTTGGAGGGTTAGATCCCAGTTTCAAAGTGGTTTTGGTAAGTTACCTATGTTAATTTCCTATGCCCTTAACAACCTTTGGGAATTACAGAGTTCTAACATAATGGCGACCATACTGGGGAACTGAACAATTAATTTTTGATCTTTACGATTTCTCTTCCCTAGATAAAGAAAACTTTATTTCTGAACAATTAAATATCTAACTATCATGAGATAAATGTTCAGAGGTTGTTGAATTTTGTATGTATTAATTTAGATTTGTTAAAGTTTAAATTTATGGCTCCTAAAAGAATTCACACTAGATCTCATCCTGATCTAGAACCTATAACAACAATAGATAATCCACAAAAATTACTCAAAAAAAGAAACACATTAGAAGGTCACAGGAGTAGCGGTCCTCTTCTTAGGGAAAATTGTCTTCCAAAGAAACTTATCTCAATATAGGAAATTGATTTTGACCTACTTTTTGAGTAAAGCCTTTTTAGAACTAAATCTAATAGCTTTGTGAATGAAATAGTTCTATATCAAAACATCCTCCAACCTATAACCCCTGGACGACTTTCTCCTAGAGTGGGTTTTAATCAATGGTTTCTTCAAGAGTTTAAGAAGTTAGAAGATCTAGTATCAGATCTTGATCAAGCTTTGTATAAATCCCACTTCCTACAGTCAGTCAAACTTTCTGCCATTTCTATTGTTGTTGCTTCACTCAATCCTCAAGTAACTTAGAATAAACCTCTTAGTCCTGCATCATCTCCGTCTTTTGTCACTTCCACACCAATCACACAGGTTGTCATTCAACATCCTCCACTAATCATGGTAGTGAGATATGCTCCCTTGGTGTTAGTTGCTCCCTTACATGCCATGCCTCAGGACTATCAAACTAGGCTTCCTCATTTTGATGGTACTGGACCCCTTAATGCACAACAACATGTGGATAAAATGAATGATTACTTTGATTTGCAAGAAGTTGATGATGCAGATGTCCAGATGAGACTTTTTTCACAAAGTTTAACTGGCGATGTCAAAAAATGGTTTAAAGCATTACGTGCTACTAGCATTGCTGATATTGCTAATTTTCACCGAAGTTTTCTCAACATATGGGAGGTAAGGAAAAACCCTCTTCAAATTCTATCAGAATATGAAAACATTAAAAGGAATCAAGGGGAAATAGTACAAGACTATTGCATTCATTTCAATAATCTCTATAACGCAATTCCTGTTGATATCAAGCTTCCTCAAGGTTTGGCCTTAATTAAGTTCCTTGATGGATTTGATGCTGATGTGTCCTACCAACTGAGAGAAATAAATTCTGCCACTTTAGAAGATATGCAGAAAAGTGCAGTGAGTGTTGAAGCACATCTATTAGCCAAAAGCGTTAGGCAAAGAACAAAAAGGAGAGTTACAATTAAAGAAGAACCTTCCACTTCTACTTTAGATACCAAAATTGATTCTTTAGTAAGAACCATGGAGAGAATGATGGAAATATTTCAAATCGGAGATAGAAACCCTCCTAGAGAGAATCAACCTACTCCTCATATTCAAAATCCAAATTTCAGAAGAAACCCTCCCCAAATTAGACAGAGAGAGCCCAAAGACCAAAGGGAACAAATAGGTCTTGATCAGCAGATTAGACCACCTCTTCAAGAAAAATATGTTGATGAAGGAGAAGAGATAATTGAGGAGTTGGGTGACATTCACATAAACCTTATGGGGGTTAAGGATAACGATTCCATCTTTCTCACTTAGGAAGAACAAGAACTTTTTCTCCTTTCACAGACAGAGGTAAATGATGAAGAGGAAGAATCTGAACAACAAGCCTTCGAAAATGCAATAATGGAGGTTCACATATGATACAACTTGAGAAGCAAGAAGTCTAACGAAAACCCAACTAAGAAGGTTGTTGAAATTAAGAAATCTGTTGAAGTTAAGAAAACCTCAGATATTACTCCTAATAAAGTTCCTGAAAAGAATAATTCAGAGACTCCTGCAAAAAGAACTCATGAATATTCACCAAGAACAACTCAAACTGAGGTTTCATCCACAAGTTAGCCCAATACTCCTACACAGAAAAATGTGATTGATAAATCAGAATCGCGGAGCCAAAGTAGAACTTCAACCACTTTCAGCTTGGAAAGTGAATTGGCCAAACTGAAGATTCCTATTCCTCTAACAGAACTAATGAACAAAGATACTTACAGATCATAGGTGATCAAAGCATTAAGCATTGAATCGGGAGTAGGAACAAAAGCATTAAACATTGGATCGGGAGTTCACACAGACACTGTGAATGTTGTTGATGATCAACCCGAACTGTTGTTTGGTCCTGAGGTTGAGGGACAAACTAGCAATGGTTATGTTCCTCCTTTCTACATCAGTCTGAATATTCATGACAAGACATTATAGAACGCCATGCTGGATTCTGGTGCTTCTCACAATCTTATGCCCAAGGTTGTGATGGAGAAGTTGGGGCTTGATATCACTAGGCCTTACAAGGACTTATACTCCTTTGACTCTATCAAGGTTAAATGCATTGGTCTGATTAAAGACGTGTGCATTATCCTAGCTCAAATCCTAGCTAAAATCATGGTGATGGATATTGTTGTAGTAGACATTCCTCCGAAATATGGTATGTTATTATCTCGATCATGGGGTGCCAAGTTAAAGGGTACTTTGCAGCTAGATATGTATTATGCCACCATCCCTGTATTTGGTCAATAGAGAAGATTGTACAGAGAGACTCTGATGAAATACATGGTCAACAGTCAAGAGAAACCTCATAACTATCCTTTGTACTATGTTCATTCTAACCTGGATTCCTTCATTTTATATAATGATGGTGACTTGGACAGTCAAATTGCACAATTAGAAGAGGATGCATCTAGCCTGAAATAAAGTAAAGCAACCCCTGAGGAAAGTGAAAAGGTGACAACAGAAACTGATGAATTAGAGGAAAATTTCTGGAGTATGGATTTCGATGGAGCCGTCAGCAAAGAAGGAGTTGGAGCTGGTGTGTGGGTGCATAATCATAAAGTAAGGTATTCAGAAAGCCACTCCTATAAATTAAATTTCCAATGCACCAATAAGATAGTTGAGTATGAAGCATTGATGCTCGGCCTGAAGTTCTTGAAGAAACTTGGTGCCAAAAATATCATGGTAAGAGGGGATTTTGAACTTGTCATTAAAAAAATTAAAGGTGAGTATTCTGCAAAACACCCTAGACTCAGAGCTTATAGAAATGTTGTTCTAGATTTTCTACAATGTTTCACTGAAATTGACTTGGAGGTTATTCCCCGAGGCCAAAACATACTTGCAAATGGAATGGCTACTTCTTAAACCACGTTCACAATACCTTTCCATCCAAATCACCAATACACAGTCGAGGTGAAGTGCAGACCTACTGTTCCAGACAATATAAGGTACTGGCAAGTGTTTGGTAGTGATGAAAAAAATGAAGATTTCCTGCAGTCTAAAAATGATTTTGAGTGTACAAATATTGATGTAAATAGTGATGATGAAAATGTAAATAAACTAGAATTAGAAAATGGTAGTGTAAATAAAGAAGATTCAGAAGAAATAAATGAAAAAGATGAAGACTCTGATATTTTGCAATTGAAGAATAATGTTTTATCTAGAGGTTTAGTTCCTTTATAAGAATTGTTTGATTTCAATGATGTAGAAAAAAAGCCAAAAATTGAACCTACTGGAAAGGAGGTTGAGGAATGTAATATAGGGACAGAGGAAAAACCCAAAATGATTAAACTATCTAAATATTTACCCCCTAAGAAAAAACACAAATATATTGAACTGTTTAAATAATTTGTAGACGTCTTTACTTGGAGCTATGAGGATTTAAAGTCTTATGACACCAGTATCATACAACACAAAATTCCAATAAAAGAATAACATAAGACTTTCAAGAATAAACTTAGGAGAATCAATCCAAAGTTATTGCCCCTGATAGAAAAAGAGATAAAGAAAATGTATAATGCCAAAATAATAGTCCCCTTGATATTTTCAAAATGGGTTTCCAATCTGGCTCCTACTAGAAAAAAGACTGGAGAAATCAGGCTCTGCATTTATTTCCGAAACCTCAACAAGGTTTCCCTTAAAGACAACTATCCTCTACCTAAAATGGATCACATCTTACAAAAGGTAGTTGGAGCCAGTAGGATCTCTTTGCTAGATGGTTTTTCTGGCTATAACCAAGTCCTCGTCCACCCTGATGACCAAGTGAAAACAACTTTCACTACACCCTCGAGAACTTTCATGTATGTGAAAATTCTCTTCGGTTTAATGAATGTTGGTGCCACATTCCAGAGAGCAATGGACATTGCCTTCATGGATGAGCTTGGGAGGTTTATAGTCATATAATTGGATGGTGTTACTGTCTATTCAAAATTAGATGAGGAACATTTACAACACCTCAGATGAGTGTTTGAAAAGTGCATAAATTTTGGGATCTCATTAAATCCCAAGAAAACTCTTTTTGGTTTAAAAGAAGGAAAACTGCTAGGGCACATTATTTATAAAGATGGAATCAAGATAGACCCCAAAAAAATTGTGGCCATCCATAAGCTAGACCATCCTAGGAACATTAAGGAATTACAATCCTTCATAGGAAAAATAAATTTTCTGAGAAGATTCATAACCAATTTGGCAGAACTCCTTAGGAACATTACAAATATGCTTAGAAAAGATACAAAAATAAAGTGGAACACATAATCTAGACAGTCCTTTGAACAAGGGAAACATGCATTGACACAAGCTCATGTATTAATCAGTCCAGATTACACTAAGAATTTCTACTTATTCTCTTTTTCTTCTAAACACACCATTGCAATGGTCCTTTTGTAGAAAAATAGTGAAGGACATGAACATCTTATAGCATTCTTCAACAAGTCATTGAGGGATGTTGCATTGAAATACAACATAATGGAGAAACATGCTTTTTCCTTGGTAAAAGCAATCAAAGACTTTAGAGTTTACATTCTTCATTCACATACTATTGCTTATGTTCCTAATGCAGTGGTGAAATACATTCTGACTCAGGATAACCCAGATGGTAGAAGAGGGAAGTGGATTGCGGTGATCCTTGAATATGACATAGAGATAAAACCAACCAAATTGATCAAGGGTCAAGGTTGGCCAAACTTATGGCTGAATCAAATTTTCATGCTTTAGACATAAACCTTTTAGCTGCAATTGATGAACAGGAAGAGTAGGCGGCTCCACATGTCAAAGAGGTATTCTCAAATTCTCCATGGTACAAAGACCTCATTTTTGTATTTCATAATTTACAAGCTCCTCCTGGTTTGACAAAGACTAAATCTAGATTCTTAAAACTTAAAGCATTGAAATATTTCATTTTGGATGGAAATCTTTACTGGAAAGATGTTGGAGGAATTTTATTTAATTGCTTATTAAAAGTTGAAGCTGACAAGGCATTGAAGGATTTCCATGAAGGATATTTTGGTGGGCATTTAAGTTAGAAGACTACCGCTAACAAGATTCTTAGAGTTGGTTTTTACTGGCCCACCTTGTTTGCAGATGTCCATAAAAAGGTAACCTTCTGTCACAAGTGCGGGTCTTTGAAGGTAAAAGGAAACTTTTTCCTTTACCACTGAAACCCATTTCGGTTGAAGCTCCATTCTAGCAATGGGGGTTGGAATTTATTGGTGAGATTCACCCACCCTCATCAGGCCAACATAAGTGGATCCTCACAGCTACAAACTACTTCAAAAAGGGGATTGAAGTTGTACCTTCTAGGCAGGCCACAGATGTTGTGATTATTAAATTCCTGGAAAATAACATTCTCTCTCGTTTTGGTTTCCCTAGAAATATTATCATCAATATTGCAACAGCTTTCAGATCAAAAAAGTTGATAGAATTTTGCAGTAAGTACCATATTACTTTGGGGCATTCTATAGCCTATTATCCCCAGGGTAATGGGTTGGCGGAGTCCTCTAATAACAGTTTGGTGAATATCATAAAGAAGATGTTGCAGGAAAATAAGAAATCTTTGCACAACAAGTTGGTTCATGCGCTCTGGGCTGACAGACTGACCACAAAAAGATCAATTGGTATGTCCCCATACTAGTTGGTATATGGAACTGATGTTGTTTTCCCCGCCTCTTTGGGTGTTCCTGTTATGAAGTTGTTATGAGAAGTACAAGTAGAGCCTAATGATATCCAGAGGAGGATCAATTAGATGATCCAAATTCAACAGTCTAGAGAGGAGGTGTATAACCAGACACCGGTAATTCAAGAGAGCATCAAAAAGTTTTATGACAAAAGAACCAAGGAGGATGATTTCAAGTTGGGTGATATGGTACTAAAATGGGATTCAAGAAATGAGGACAAGGGAAAGCATGGAAAGTTCGACATCTTCTGGAAAGGCCCTTACATCATCCAAACATATAGAGGAAACAATGCATTATTACTCAAGGACAATGATGGAGCAGACTTGCCCAGAGGACCTATAAATGGCAGAATGCTCAAACATTATGTTCCACCAGAATGAAGATCTTAGTCACTCACCCCATTGTACAAACCACTTTTAATTTTACTTTTATTTCATGTGTGAGGTGATTTTTATCAAATGTTTGAAGCCCAAAGAGAAGGCCCTAAGCCACTGATCTGAATCACCAAATTTGCAATCATAATAAAGCAAATCAGGATGCAGAAAAAGCACTGAAGAAGGAGATTTAAAGCAGCAGGTAGCTGGATTCTTGGCACCTCACAAGGAGAGCACCATCCCCAAGTGGAGCCACTGTTATAACTTTATGTTTCATAGGAATCACCTAGTGATTACAATCTCTTCTTCTAGTTGCATTATATTGTAAATAATATTTTATTCTGCAAATGATTTACAAAAGAAAGAAAAAGAAAAAGAAAATAAAAAGAAAGAAAAGAAAAAGAAAAAAATATATAAAAATAAAATAAAAGAGGGTATAAAAAGAGAAAAAGATGAAACCCCATGAAATAATTTGGCTTGAATCATATTGTCTAACCATGATCAAGCTCTTTCAATTTATGTAGATAGGATAGTGAATAAATTTGGCTAAACAGTCTAATCTTAGCCAAATTAGTTAGGTTAGTGAATAAGTTTGATCATATAGTCTAAGCTTGGTCAAATGTCTTAGGGTAGAGTAATTATTGATCCAACAATTTAAACTGGGTCAATTTTCTATGTAATTAGATTAGGATATAGGATTAACATGTCTTATTTCAATAAAATTGATGAAAGGTTGATTAAATGCCTTTGATTTGAGTTAAAATGATGCATTTTTGACCCCTTGGTGACAAAATGAAGGAAGGGGAGAAATGAAAAACCCATAAAATGATTTAATCCTAAGTTTTGTGGTGATATGACAGTTTTGGCATTTTGTGGTAAAGAGCACACTAATCTCAGTGGTTCATCAGCGTACACCAAGATCTACGGTTAGCAGAGAATATCAGACTCCCCGACCTTTCTTCCTTTAACGGTGGTGGAGGGGGGGGGGGGTCCAAGTTGGTGGTTTTCTCAACGTGGGCCCCTCATAATGTGTCAACTTCCTGTTAACTCGGACCCCCCTCACTCCTTACCACTTACTGCCTACCCCCCCCGGAGTAAACCGCCAAACCACTCATCTATACCACCTCTGCACTCCACCACTGCACTCCACTACCATGTCGACATGTCACCCTCCACTCATCTATCAAACATCACATCCCATCTATCCGTTGGCCATTCAATTCTCTCCACATGACATCCGATATGTCCGTTAGCCAATCAATGCAGTCGGCCATTACCGTTACCCGTCTGACTCACCATCCACTCCATAATGAACACCCCGTTCAACCATTTAATTCCATTCTTTCACCATTTTTTCATTGTTCATCGATCCAGATGCAGTTGAAGCCACCATTTCCCTTTCTCAATACAACCACCATCAAAGATTACAGTCAAAAACCATCATTAAACCTGGTAAACACAGTTAACTTCATATTCTTCTTTCAAATCTCCATTCTATCATGGCACCCAAATCCAAATCCGCAAAGATAGAAGAAAATTATTTCCTCCCTCCTCCCATTGACCTGGATCGTATACCTTTGGCCAGTAAAGATTATCTAGTGGCAGTGCTGAAGTGTGAATTCGAATTCTTCGAATTACACTTCTGGCTCAGAGATATTTTTCTACACCAGAGTGATGAGATTGAACTCTTGGACTCCAATCTCCCTTTGTATCTGTTTCCCCAGACATACCATTTTCTCGAATTTTCCCTGAAATTCCAAGATCACTACATTCCCAGCCAAAGAGCGATTGTATCTTTGTCTGGAGAAACTCTTTTCACCATCACCCCTGAGACGATAAATCAAATACTACATATACGCAGGAATAATTCCACCTTCCCCTTCTCTATTGAAATCTCGACTGATTTGTACCAGAAATTATCTTTCCCCCAGAGAGCTCAAATCTTTGAACTCTTCCTCCCTGAAGTCGCACAGTTACCCAAAAAGCATCCCCCATACCATTCTTCTATCTTCTCAGTTAAAGGAAACCAGATCATTTCCTCCCTGTGTTGTCTACTAGGATACTATTCAGATGAGTGGGTAGATGAACCCATTTTGGGTTTTCTATCCATTTTCTCCATCGAGGAAAAGGTTAATACACAGTTTGACTACAGTCGGTTTCTAGCTGACAACATCCATGAACAAATCTTCAAGTTTTGTATAGAAGGTATTTTCAGGTATTCTTCAATATTGGCATACTTGTTCCTTTTCTTCCAAGCAGACAAGTTCTCTTTCTCCCTCCAGAAGTTGGATCCAGAAGGTAATCCTCAGCCTGTGACCTCTTGGACATCAATGGTAAGGAATAAATCACCTGAGTTTAACTTCAAGAAGTTCATTGACCAGTTCTACCACCCTGTGGTATGCATGCTCAACAATATAACAAAACCAAGAGTAAATGAGGAAGTCCAGAGGATCTTGCACCTGTCTTTCTTGTCAGGATATTCACTTTGGAATATATTAGATAGATGATAAATTCCAATGATATTCACTTTGTGGCTTTCAAGAAGAAGCAATAGCTCAGGATCAAAGGTCAAATAGATTCTTTAATTTGCAACAACATAGTTGCAGGGGAAGAAGATAATAAGTTGTTAAAAGAAATGAAGTTCAGTCTAAGTTTCCCATGGAACTATGACCCTTGTGGCATTATTGTAGAAAACAGGCTAAAAAATAAGATTTCCCCCTATGCTCATGTGCCTAAACTTGAAATTAAAAAATTCATGAACCAGACGGAGTGGGAGGAAAACATTCTGCTAGACACAGAATAACAGTCTTCACCTGCAAGCATTTCACAAACTAGTACTCCACAGGTACCAGTAGAGAAGAGACCCAGAAAATAAGTCTCTCCTTCAGTTACATAAGTCTCAACAGAAGACTTCCAAGTCTACAGGAGGAGGACCAAAACCAACCATACAATTGACAGGTCCATAGAATAAGAAACTCAGTCCACCATAGTTATGGAGGGACCACATTCATCACTCTTCTCAGGTAGCCAACATACAATGTCCACGTCCTCATCCAAGAAACAGACTAATACCACATTGGCAACTAAGTCCTCACAGGAGCTTGCATGACTTAATATTTTTGAGAAGTATAACTTGATTAAAAAGAAGAATGAGTTGCTGACCAACAACGCCTATGCACAATTTTGGAAGCAGAATTCTACAGTGCAACACAGGTTATTATTTGCCTTCAACACAAAGAAAGGGAGGATTCACATGGCATTTTTGTAGGCACAAGTTCCTCATCCCAAGGCAGTTTTGGATTACAAAAGGGAAACATTTGAATTTGATGTCATAGAGGTGCATCCAACTGATCAAATGGATATGCATAGACAGACTGGGGAAATGATTTTCTCAACCTTGGCAAACACCTCCATGACTACTGCAAAGTTGCAGGTCTCTTTAAACAATGTCTAGTCTCAGTTGAAGATGGAGAAGATATCTTCCCTAGCAAAATATAATAAGATCAAATCTCTGGAGGAGCTGGTACTCAAAATTGGATATGATCCATCAAATGTTAAATCAACTGAGGAAATACTAAAGAAGAATAATGTTGACATAACATCCTTAAGGAAACAACTGAAACTCCCAGCCACCGAAGATTCACAGGCAAAGGAAATGGTTGAGACTAAAGGCCACAAGGAGGAAATGTTGAAACTAATCATGGAGCAGAATGCGCAGATTAAGGAGATGGCGACTGAGCTAGAGAAGCTAGTCAAGGAGAAGGAACAAATTGTGCCAATGATTTTCATCCCACTAGATGCAATTCCTCTCATAGGGATTAATACAACAACAACAACAACAACAACCATGACAACAAAAATTCGAGTATCCATTCCAGTAACAACTACAAATGCATCTGAGAAATTGGCAAAGTTAATGGAGGACATGACCATGCAAGGAGAAGAAATCAAAAGACTGCAGGAAGAGATTAATAACCTCTAGAATCTTAAAGCCACATTTCAGTCTAGCTACAACAGAGAGATGCAAAAATCACAGAGGCTCAAGAAAGAACTGCAGAAACTACAGAAGGAGACTGTCATGGCCAAGACACTGTCAGAAGCCAAAGAAAACATTTGGATAGACATCTGCAAATCCATGTCAGAGATTTGGCCCCTTATACAAATTGTATTTGAACAACATGAACTGGTGCAGAGAACTAGACAAGCCATGGACAAGATAAGGGAAGAATTGGGAGAAAATCCTACAAAGGCCACAAAAATAATCAGGTTCTTGAATTCCAAGACCAAAGAAGAGTTGGAGGCTTTGGAAATTGAGGATAGGACAAAAACTATCCTTGAGGTCAAGAAGGTTTTGACCAAGAAGGGATTGATGATGCAACTTGAGGAGAAAGCTGAGACAATGGATATTGGAGTACATAGGTTCTTCAACAAGGTTGACTCACTTCACAAGAAAGGTCTTCCAGGTTTATTAGTGATAAATGATAAGCTCATCACCCTGTCTGAATACAATCAGAAGATCCTAGTAGTGGAAAAATATGGTTCTAAGTTTGCAGGGATATAGGGGAGCATTACTGACAAGGCATTCTTAGAAACTCTGCAGTTCTATTTGAGCATCCAACATGAGATAAAGTACATCTTCATTACAAAGCCTACCTTTGCCAAGTGCACAGAGATGGATGAAACATACTGAAGGTTACTCAAGGTTTCCATCCCTAGTCAAAAGAGATGGGAAGACCTATGTGCTTTGATCGAGTAGAGGTGATGTGGACATTCGAGTCAGGATGAGGAATAATCAAAGTCAAATTGGATGAATCCCCAACTACTTTCCCCAGAATCAACACCAAGGATTCGAGAAGATCATTTAGCATTCCTAATTTTTTTAATATGTAATCGAGTTAGTTAGATTTTCTCTCCACCATATCCTAATCATTAATGACAGGATCAGACGTAATTATTGTATAAATACTTCTCACTTAGAAGTATTGAGGGTTGATTTTTGCACGCAGGAAGCTATCTTTGTAATCTTTTTTAGAAGATCGACCAGTAATAAAAAAGACATATTCAGAGGATTCTTGCATTTGGATGTTGGTGATGTTTATCTTGCTCTGTTAATGTTTATCTTACTCTGTAAATCATATTGTTTTTTGTTTCTAATCGTTTAAAGGAATTTAATGAACATAATTTGTTTTGTGCACTCTGTTTCTGGTCTTTAGCAATCTGCATGCTATTTCATCTGATATTAAGTGAAGAAATTCTTAATTTCTTCTTTACTTAGTTGAATCTCTCAACTATTTTATCTTTCCACCACATTTAATATTAATAGATCCAACATTATTATTATCTCGCCCTGTGAAGAAATCTTATAAAAGCTGTAATCAGATCTTAATCTTTAACACATACCCCATAACCCAATGGATGTTTAAAGCGATACTTTAGCCAATATTTATAAACAAAACAAACAAACGTAGATTATTTTAACTAGCCTAATATCTAAAACTCAAACATATCTAAATCCTATAGAGAGATCCCTCTCTGAAACTGGCAGGGCTAGATCCCATTTTCGAAGTGGTTTTGGTAAGTTACCTATGTTAATTTCTTCTGCCCTTAACAACCTATGGGACTTATAGAGTGCTAACATGATCCAAGATGGATTGTTGTTTAAAGGTTTCCAATTGTGCTTACCAAGGTTCTTGATGAGAGAAAATATGTTGAAGGAAAAACACAGTGGAGGTCTAGCAGGACATTTCGGCCATGACAGGACATTTGCACAATTGAATGGTTCATACTATTGGCCAGGTATGAGAGCAGAGGTGAAGAGGTTTTTGAACAAATTTAAGATTTGACAGTATGAAAAAGGAAAGAAAAAAAACATCAGATTGTATCAGTCACTGCCTATTCCAGATAGGCCTTGGGATGCAATACACATGGATTTTGTGTTGGGACTGCCACGGAAAAATAGAGGAAGTGATTCCATATTTGTGGTAGTTGATAGATTTTTGAAGATAAAACACTTTATCCCATGCCAAAAGACTAGTCACTGAGCATCATAATCAGTGGGATCAAATTCTTCCACAAGGATAATTTGCATACAATGACTCACCAAACAGGAGCACTGGAAAGAGACCATTCCAAATACTGTATGGAATGCAGCCAAGAGGAGTATCTGAATTGATAGAATTAGAACATGGTGAGTCCAGAAGTGTTGGAGCAGAAGATTTTGCTGTGGAAATTGAGAAGCTCCATTGCCAAATCAGGGAGCAATTGAAGAACAACAATGCAAAGTATAAATGCAGAGTTGATCAACAAAGAAGAGAAATTCAATTTGAAGTGGGAGATCAAGTCTTAGCACATTTTAGGAAATAAAGGTTCCCAAGGGGAACATATAACAAACTGAAGCTGAAGAAAATTGGGTCATGCAAGATCCTAAGAAAGTTTGGTAACAATGCTTATGAGATAGAGCCGCCAGAGGATGTGGGAATATCACCCATATTCAACATTTCAGACATATATCCTTATAGGGAAGATGACACCAAGAGATCAGAAGATTAAGAGAAGATTCAATGGGAGAAATAGATTCCTGTAGAAGAAAATCCACAGATGGAGAAGATCGTTGGTCAGAGGATTTCCAAGAAGACTAGGAGGAAGACCTATTTTGGATATGTGGTCAAGTGGAAGGGACACCCGATTGAAGATGCCAGTTGGGTAAGTGAAGCTGATGTCCAAAAGCATGGAAGGTTAGTGTAGGAGCTCATGGACAAGAGTCCATGATTTTTCTGTCCAGAGGAGTATGATGCAGGAGCATCATCAGCCAAAGCCACATGGGATGACAACACAGCGCCTAGCACGCCTTTTGAGTAAAATTTTAAATTTTGAAAGATGGCGTATCTCAAAGAACTTCTGAGTAAAATATGAATCAAACAAGTTAATGAGAGGAGGTTGACCAATCACGTCAAAACAAAAAGAGATCAGACTGTCCTTTAATTATTTGATTTTTGCATGGATTTGAAGACTCACCTTAAATTGTCTGTCACAAACATTTATGTAATAGGACTTAAGTAGCTGTAGAATTTAATTTCGATCGGGTAGGTAGATGGAGGAAGTCCGAGAGGACCTCTTGTATAAGTAGATGCATTGTATACCTGAATAAGGTTAGCTGCAAAGTAGAAGACAATGAATTTTAAATGTACTGGGTGAAATCATGAAGGTGGGTTACACTTTTGCTTGTTTTATGACAAAAAAAACTGTATTTTCACAAGTTATTCAACTTCCGACATATAAAAGTATTTTTTTTATTTAGAATTTCACTTTACAGTAAAAACAAAACTTG
>ML859739.1:28283-50554 GCA_009831015.1 Picea engelmannii
TTATTGTTTCGGCCGAACAATAGTTCGGCCGAAAATATGTTCTTTCGGCCGAAAAATACATTTAGTTCGGCCGAAAAGTGGTTTTCCGAAATTTTGGAAACCAGATTGTCACGAAAGTGTAACCCACCTTCGTGATTCCACCCTACTTTGTTTTTATTAGGCTGTAGCCATTTTACATTGAATGGAATATAACATAGAGATATTGACTCAAATGCATGGTGTTGCTAATGTTATAGTTTCCCTGTTGTTTTTTGTCTTTATGAATGAATTAGTTATGTTGTTGAGTAGATGATACTGTGAAGTATTTGGATAAGTTTCCATTACTTCTCTTCATTGATTTATGCAAGGTGTGCATACAATCCACAAGGACTGCGTTGACAGAGTCTGTCTCGACTCATAATCTCAGAAGAGATAGCGCGAAACTTCCAATTGCAAAGAGTGCAAAGGGACTGCTGTAAGGTGTGCATAGTTGCCCACAAGAAGTTAAGTCTTGTGTATGAATCTGTTGCAAGGAGTGCACAGATTGGAAGTTTGACTAAGGATCGGAGTAAACCCTCTGAGGAGTCATAGGATCCGAGAGATAAAGCTCAAGAGAGATAGTGGAGAGGAATCTTCGAAGGGAGTAAAGCTCTAAAGGTTTCACGAGCGCTCGACTAAGATCCATTCAAGAGGGAGTGAGATCGTTCCAGACTGTTTGATCTGGGTAAAGCATGCGAGGTTTAAGTCTATGCACATGTATAGGAGTGAGGATTTGCCGAAGTCCCGAAGAGGTCAGGGACCGTCCATCATCCAGAGGGACAGGTAACATAAGATCCACAACTCCGAAGTGAAAGCACTTCAGAGGTTTTGTGAAAAAGGAGAAAGATAAATTTTTGAAGAGTCGAAGGCCAAAGTAGATCCAGGCCGTTGGTCACCAGGAGGCACGTCTCGATAGATCCGAGACTTCGGGGAAATTCACTTCGGAATATTTCGAGTGCGGAGTGTGACAAACTCTAGAAGTCCCGAAGGTCGAAGCCGATTTCAACCGTCCATTGTAGAGAGCATGTGGAAAGAGATCCAAAAGTTTAGAGTCTTAACACTCCGAAATAAAGTCAACGTGGGTAGAGAAAATATGGACCATCATATCTAGAGGGACGCGTGGCAGAAATCCGTTGTGTTCAGGTGAAAGAACTCCAGGAGGAACGAGTGCGCAGGAGTTTGAAATTCCCAAAGCTCGAAGAGATAAAGTGGATAGTGGTCGTTAGATCAAGAAGGACACATGTCAAAAGATCAGGTACTTCAGGTGTAAACGCTCTGGGAAAAAGTGGAGGCGGAGAGTTTAAAACTCTCAAAGCCCAAATAGTCGAAGAGGTTTATGGTTGTTGATCTGTGAGAGGTACGTGTCAACATATCATGCTCTTTGGGAGGAAGCAAGTGTGGAGAGCTTAAAAATCCTGAAGCCCGAAGAGCTGGAGTCAATCATAATCGTCGATCTGTGGGAGGACATGCATGGAAAGTGAGTGAGGAGAAGTTGAGAATTCTAAAGGCCGAAGTCCCGAAGTGGACGAGAGCCGTTGATTTGAGGTGGACGCATGGTGCCAGATCGAGAACTTCGGGTATGGAACACTTCGAAGGAAAGTGGAGGTCAAAAGTGCCAAACTCCATAAGCACGGAGTCCCGAAGTGGATTTTGATCGTTGATTGCGAAGGGGGTTGAGGACCGTTGATCTGATCTTGGTTGGAGGTTCTGAAGTCGCAGAGTGCTAGGAGGTTAAGCCCTGGGTCACAGCCCAAGGTCATAGGTGAGGAAGGAGCTAGAGCCTGTTAGTGTGAGATTTGGAACATGGTGCTAAGTGAGTAGGACCTGTGGATGACCGTCAATCTGAGAAGGGGAAAATCAACGGTGAGGAACCATTGCGGGGAGAGGAAGAAAAATTAGCGGCTGTGCTAGTTCGCTGCCTGCTATTTACCAACGTCGTTGATCTTGTTGAGACAAGGGATCAACAACCATGATTTAAAGGAGATTTGGGTGAGCACTTTTCAGATTGTGGGGGCATAGCTCTCTGATAAAGAGTGAGAAAGTTGGCAGTCCGCAATTTCTGTGAGTCGTTGATCAATGGGCAATTCGGCCATGACCAGATCGTGACAGTGAGAAACCTTGAGGGTGATAACAAGACCCGTGTTTGATTGAGTTTGAGACCAGCAAGGTCCCAAAGAGTCGATCTAACTCGAAAATATTTAACGATCCTTGACCGGGAGGTCAAGCAGCCCTGGGGAGAATAAGGGGGTTTGTGTCAAAGATTAATTTTCCTTTAGATCTCAAATTATTAAATTACTAGTTATCTTTTTCAAATGTATGAAATAGATGAAATGTGAAAAATATAGAACAAAAATAAATATTCGCAGACCATCCACAAATAAACACAATACATAACCTGGGAAACTCAACATGAGAAATAATCCAGCTAGAAGGTGAGGCCTCTTTGCTCTCTTATCTTCAAATGCAAATACAAATAAAGAGGCACTCTTTGTGGAGTTTCCTTTGACATAGTGGCATGTATGGCTACCACATAATCTCTCCACCTCTATTATTCCCACAAAATATCACTCTTAGATTTGTTTTCTCAACTATGGAACAAGACACAATGCAAAAGAATGGAACCCCTTCTCCTCTTAGTGGCCTGGTATTTAACATAGCTTGATAGCCATTTGTGGAATCCTCTTGTACCATAGTGGTCAACTTGCGAGAGGCATAAACTTTGCATACTTGCTCTGATTGACCTGATTTTCTCATCGTTGGAAAAGAATCGATGTGTAGAATACCATCATAGGGTCCAAGATATTTCTAGGAAAGTTTTGATCAAAAAAATTGTCGCTTGATGCCTCAAAATGGCTCCAAAAGGTTTCAAACCCCAATTTTCCTAACTCGGACCTGCCATTAAAATGACCCTGCAAGTTGATTACTCCAATTCTTTCGACTTTGAAAGCATCGATATGGGTGAAAAATAATATAATGATCCAATATGGATCATTATTGATGGACCCTTACACTTGAAGCACAAACAAGGTATACAAATAAATTACAAATACACCAAAGCATATACAAGAGACAAATAAGGTGGCATATGTGAAGTATACCCATGCATTATGATAATCAAAAGAAAGAAAACAATGTTCACTTTCCTCTTAAGGTGGGGCGACCTTTCACTAAGAAAAGCTCCAAATACAACAATACTCGACAAAACATTCCATAGCTTCCTATCACTTAAAATAGATTCTCAATAGAAAACCCTAACTACTTGTGGTCTCTTCATTAATGAGTGCCAACTACCTAGTAGGTCTTATTTAATAAATATTACCCTTTTACATTAAACAACTATCCACTATTATTTAATGGGCCGTATTCAAAGAGTATGGCCATATACATCAATTAACTAACTCCTAGGTATCCTAAAGTATGGAGGCTAGGGTAGGAATAGGACCCTAACAAAATCCCTCATGACAAAGTTCCATGGTCAAAGTTCCCATGAATCAAATGAGACTATAGCCTCTAGCAAAATTCCTATTTGATTTAAGAAAAAAATCAATGGAAAAGAGGTTGTGTTTGTCCACTAATTAACTTACTCTTTTTATGGTCCATCTTGTATTTGAGTTTTGGTCTCATTAGATAGATACCTCAACTTAGTACTCCATACAACAACCTTTACAATGTAGTGCCCCATATTAGTTCTATTGTACCACCCATCATTTACTATTGACAATCCATTGATACTTGGTGTGGCCTTGTTGCATGACCTAATCTAACCTTGCCTTTCACACTTGAAGAACCTCTATTATGCCATCCTTACATGACACCAATCCTACTTTTTCATCCCACCTTTCTCAATGCTTCTCAATTCATGCATCCCCATCATATAAATTGACTCTTTTGATGGATTTATGCTAAATATTCTTGTCAAATACATCTCAGATCTTTTGCCATGGCTTCCTTAGTGTTTTGACTGGATAATCTAAATGTATGATTATTAAAAGGTTTCACATTATATTACAGTATATGGTTTCATGAAATTAAGTTCATAAAAATTTACTTGATACCCTTCAACATCAATGATCACTCGTATTAAGGCTAAGTCTACAATTTGACTACAGAGATATACATACCCTACCCCTTTAATCTTTCAATTAAAAACAATAATCCACTTTGGCATTGATATTCAATGTAATTATTTTTCTCTATTTTTATTATTTGCAATATTTTATGGTATTCTTTTTTGGATTGTCTAGACGTTCTATGTTGTGGCATTTTTGGTTGGAATCTGACAATCTAGTAGAAATAACATTTTTTTTTAATTTAAATTGCATTTATGAATGTATAATGAATTCACAGTGAAAAACCTTGGTTAACCATTCAAATTTGTAAATTCAAGAATTTCTCACGATCTAAAGAAAAATTAAATACATAAAAAAAAAAAAAAACTTAGAACATTTAAACTAAGTAATATTTATATGAGAAAATGTTTATTATTAAAACTTTAATATTAATATTAAATATATTATTTTTCATGAATTTTATCATTTGCATTGTTATTATATAGTATTCTTTTTACATATTAAAGAAAATATTTATTATTAAGTTTCATATATTTAAAATCTATATGTTTGAAATTATTTTTATTATATAAAAATATTTAATATTTATTATTAAGTTTCATATATTTAAAATCTATATGTTTGAAATTATTTTTATTATATAAAAATATTTTTTTATAAGAATTTAATCCTACATTAATTCAAACATGTGGTCCACAACAATTATATTTATGATCATTTAAAAAAATATTTTTACTAGCTTTAAATAAATATTGAACATATAAAATCATTTTCTAGTTAGCTTAGTTTTTGGTTAGACATATACCTATTGGTAATGGGCACAATTAATGATCTTTTAATCTTAAATTCTAATCTGATAGCTACTCATTAATGCTGCTGGAATTTTCTTAGTCATCCTCCAAAATCAAAGAGTATAACTTCATTACATTTATGAAGACATCCTTTAACATGTTTACTTTTTTACATTTACCTAATCACATTATAAGATTACTGTAAAAATATGCCACTACCTACTCACATAAGTTTAATATTCATCTGGGATTATCCAGAATGACTCAAATCATACCATAAATTTCTCTCGTATTATTTATGTGCGCTCTGTGTTGAAGTAGACTCAATCACCACCATGCAGAGGTTAAGAACTATTTTTCAATTAGATTTTCACTGTATCAATTAAGGTTTTTTTAATTAAACGATGAATTTTTATTAGGCTGATGAACCTGGCGTTTTTACTGTATCAATTAAATTTTTTTAATAGTTAAATTGGAGATTTTTACTAGGCGAGGAATTTTACTACACTAAGGGTTTTTACTGGACGGGGAATTTTACCAGCTGATACCTCTCCAGCCGCGAGTTATATGTTCACTACAAAATGGGTTTGGTTTGCCCATTTGTATGCGTTACAAGCGCTCATGTATACCCTATTTGTTTTAATAAAATTTTATTAATTTTTTACGATCATGTACACCCTATTTGTTTTAATTAAATTTTATAAAAAAATTTCTCCTGACAGAGGCCTTTTAATTCGTGCTATGCTTCAAATTCCACCACCTGCTGAGTTGAGTTCAGCAATAATTATGTCCTTGCATTATTACTAAAGAGTCTAGAGCTTGATATAAAAAAGCGATAACGTAGAAATTTGCCAAAGAGATGTACTGGGCCTATAGATCAGTGGTAGAGCATTTGACTGCAGATCAAGGGGTCACCGGTTTGAACCCGGTTGGGCTTTGTTTTTATTAGTCAATACCCTCTATTGCAATTGTCTAAATGTTTTGCAGACGATAGAATAATAAGAGAGTAGGATTCGAACCTGGGCGGGCCAAAGCCTACATGATGTCTAGTCAATAAAAGTGGAGCCTATTACTGAGGATAAAGTCGTAGGTTAGATCCTCATCAGCGTTAGAAATAATGAATACTTTGTTGTTTAGCCTCTCGTCCAGGAAGGTTTAAGGTTGATAAAGCTTTACATCCTTGGCAGTGAAAAATCCAGGATAGCCAAGCATGGGTGAGAAAAATCCTTGAAACACTTACTCTGATTTTGTCTCTTAGTTTACATCTTTTAGCCTTCATTTCATGGGAGGCAATCTTATGAGGGGATTATCATTTTCTTTGGTTCATTGAGTTTCATTTTGTTTAAAAGTTTGTTCCGGTTAATGTTTTTTGTTTTGTTTTAACAAACACAATTATGGAAGCCAATCTTATTAGGAAATCAGATTTGTTAATTTATCAAATTATTTATTTTATATATATATATATATATATATATATATATATATATATATATATATATATATTTATTGTTTAGAAACAAAAGTGCATAGGGTTTTTAGTGGTGTGATGGTGAACTGATTTGTGATTTGTTCAGGTGAGTACTTGCATATTTAATGCAAAGTCATCAGATCTACATGGAGATGGCTTATTAATAGAGTGCAATGTCTTTAGGGGTTTTTCCAATTAACAACATACTAATTTGTTAAAGGGAGTGCTTGTATATTATAATGCAAGGTTATAAGATTCACATGGAAATGGTTTATATATACAATAAAATGTCTTTAGAAGTTTGCTCAATTTTAATTTATTTTAAATCATTGAAATTTCATTGTCTACTAATTTGTTCAGGTGAATGTTGCATATTACAATGCATGGTTGTAAGATTTACATGAAAATGGCTTATTTAAGAAGTACAATATCTTTGGAGGGTTGGTCAATTCTAAATAGATAGTTTATTTTTTCTTATTTTTATTTTAAATTAATGAAAACTCTAATTCCTATACCATCAAATTTTAATAACAAAATAAAAAATTGTCCTAAAATTAAACAATTGACTCTCTTACAACTATTAAATTAGTGGAATAACACCTACAACATCTCTTCTCTCTTTAACATTCATTACAAGTGCAATTCCATGTGATTTTTCATTGATTAGAACTATCTTTATTTTAGGTTTGCATGTGTTTTTTCTTTAATTGAAAATAATTTATTTTAGATTTACAATAAAATATTTATTTGAAATTATCAAAAAGTATTTTGTTTTCTTAAATGGAAAATAACTTAGTTTAGACTTGCATAAAGCATTGACATATTTGAAATGATCGAGAGTATTCCTTTTTATTAGTCCTTGCTCTTTGGGTTGGTAGGGACTAATAGTAATCGATTTTCAATGTTTCTATTAACTTGGCACAACAATCAATGAATTTTGATGGTTTTAATCAAAGTTTTACAAAATCATACATTTTAGGTTGTAATTTAACCAAATTTTTTATTTGAACCTCTTATTTGGCCTCTTCCTGAGGCTACAGAGAAAATAACATAGTCTATCTTGGTTGAAAGGCTTACACCTGCAAACTCATTTTTCGGAAATGAAGTAATGCTAGAAATGACTCTAGCATTACTTCTCAACATTAAATACTTGAGAATGTTTACTCCTCGCATACTTAGTGCATAGAGCATGTCCTATTGACATGTCTGCTGCAGCTGCTACCATGCAAACTTGCATACATGCAAATGTGCCAACCTGCATACATGCAAACGTGCCAACATGATCTTGTTCATACTTCCTCTCCAATTTCCCCAAGAATAACCCAACCGTCCCGCCCTAGAAATGACGAAGAATCCCAATACCACCGGCTGGCCTGGGAGTGACGAAAATCCCTGACAAAGGGGTCAAGGAAATCCGCAGACCGACGATGGTGGTGTTGTCGTCGCCTTTACTGCATGCTTTAGCCTTGGGGAGATATTGGTTCGAATACACGGGCAAGAAGGCGACAGTGTCAACAACCGCAGAGCTATAGTGAATTAGAACAAAAGATTGGGATACTACAAAGAGAAGAATATTCGGATGATTAAATCCCCGAGATTTCGAATGGCGGTCATGTTGAGCGCGATGCTCCTACTGTTTCTCGGCACTGATCTGACATACAGAGTGACCGTGCTCAAAATTAATCATTCAAATGAACTTTGGTGTTTGATTCCATCGGGAGGAAGGCTTACCAGAATACCGAGATATTTGCCACACCGAATCCTGGTCTATTTCTCTTTGTTGCACCGAATCCTGGTCTATATTGAATCCGTGCCTTGAGCAAGTAGCTCACGAGCCATCCCAACAACTCGATTTGGCTAGTTCGGTGGATCCATATATAAATATTAGAGGATTGGTAAGCTCTGCTGAGCGGGCCAGAGCCGGAGAGACTAGAGGAAAGGATCCATCTCGGAGAAGAGAGCGAGGGGAGGCAGGTTAAATATATTATAAATGCATCATATAGACCTGTAAATAGAGGATATGAACTAGATATCGAGGAGTCAACTACTGGAAATGACCAAGTTCCCACTTGGCTGTTCTTAGGTAAGGTCGCTTGTCTGTTAAGGAAAGGAAGCTTTTTCTTTTTCCTCCTGTGCTCGCTCATATCAACCAACTTTTTAATGAAAGTGTCTACACAATTCTCAGTCAAATCCATATCTTACTACAACTCTCATTTGAATAGTTCTTTCAAAGAGAGAATTATTCCATTAAGAACAAAAGATTTATTTGTAAGGTCCCAAAATTCCAATAACAAAGTCATTATATCTTCAATATTTCTTGCTACAACCTTCCTGACTCCATGTATTAACTTCTGAGCCCCCTTAGCCTTAGCAGACTTCTCCAATGTCTCTTCCAGGGTTTCCTTAGGTCCTCTAATATCCAATGGTTGGGTGAACAATGGTTCAAGGTTCAATGTTGCTTCTACCTCATCAATCCTTCTATTTCATCTTAAATTATCCTCTTGCTGCTCATGGATTGAGTGTTTGAGCATGTCCCTTGTGGCCTGGTGCATCCTCAAAGCTCTGTAAGGAGCTGAAAGTGCTCTTTTTTTCTCTTGGTGGTTCACCTCCATTCATTGGAACCTACATTAGCAAAATGAAAGATAACTATGGCGCGTTCGGCCAAACAAATTAGGGGGCTGCTTGATTGGCACATATCATCCGTGGTCTTTCAATTTTGTAGCATGAGTATCTATACTAGATGACCTGTATCTCCCTTAACTGTGCCTCCTCAGTTTCCTTGCCTATTTTGATGCAGGGGAGCACTTCCCCTCGATCCACAACAAAATAGCGATAGTCGTTTGGTTCTACAACAACCCTGCAACAACATTCATTTCTGTTCCATTATGTTCCATGTCTCATGTCGAAAAAGGCTCCCATAGCTTTTATAGCTTAGAGGCTCCCTCACTGTTACCTACGACATAAGTTGTAGATACCAATAGTTATCCCTATGTAAGTAGCATTCAAAGCCAACAATAGTTTGAGTGAGGGAGGATTGAACCCAGACTAAGATTGAACCAAGTGGAGCAGAGGCACTGGCAACATGCATGCAAACAAAGTGGAAGTGATGCATGGCTACTATGTGCCATGTAATACACACTCGTACATGCACATAAATCCAATAAATTATTAATTTTTGAATTAATAACATTTTTGACATTATGACAATTATTAAAATAACCAACTTTGTTTGCTTTCTCTAAAATGTCTCTTTTCAAAGACATATAAAAAACAAGAATTAATCTTTGAGGCATATTAAAACTAAAAAATAGATTTATTAGACATGTTTTGGTATTTAACACTAAGTCCACAACTCAATAATAATGTTTACATTGAATACTTTGAATTGGCATCGTTAGTATTCAAAGAAATTCTCCAAACTTCCTATCAACAAATGTTCTCGATAGAATTAAGAAGTGAACACAGGGCACAACAATCTATCTATCCCTCACAACTGCAGTCAAGCTATTTGAATGGATGAAAGAAAAGCATGAGCAGGTTTCTACCTATTAGAACCACACCAATAAAACTTGAACTATAACCAACTAACTGCTAATGCGGGAAAACAAATGACTAAATGGGCACGAGGAGGAATATCCATTACTAACTGGGCATATGGGGAGGAATATTGCAATCACAGTCCATACTAGTCCATACACTCCATCAGAGTCCATATGAGAACATTAGCTAACAAGAATCAAGGTGCATTTTGGTTCTGATACTAGTTTTGTTTCAATGGCAACTGTTTTCCTTTTTATTTCAATACTCGATGGTTTGATTTTATTTTTCAAAACTCCATTATCACTCTTGGTTCAGTTCCATGTCTCTATTCTCTAATCTAAGATTAATTTATTTGCTCGTCATTTATTAATGTCCACTCTATGTATAATCTGTGTTGCCTTACACATAGCCTTAATGGCCTCCTAGACCATAGGACACTGAATGATTCAATCCTAACTACTCTATTGGTTGAGTGTTTTTGGTGGTTGACTATAATGAAATTGGTATGTAACATGTTGAACTATTTAGTAGATTAATGCATACATCGATATACATGTATTCTCATAGAAATTAGTGAAACTTCTTGAATCATTATTATCAAAAAATAAAGCCAAACTTCGCTTAATTATCCTAATTCTAATCATTAACAAAGACTCTTAGGAGCTCTTGCCTTGGTGCGGTTACAATTACTTCTTTTACATTGCTTCTTTTAACAATTTTAAGATTATAATAATTAGGCAGATTTTGCACTCACAAGTTTCACTTAATCCCTTTTATGTAATGCTAGGAAGTCCAAGGACTATGTCCTTCTGGAATGCATTCAAATACTATAGTAATCAACCGTTTCGTCAAAATAGAGATAATTAAGTTTTTATTTTCTCTCTTTTTTTTTTTTTTCTTTTATCAACTATTTGTATTTAGTCGACCAATCTGGGTAAAATATACAACAGTAAAGCTTAAATGGATCTACATGATTAAATGGTGTTCCTTAAAAATAAGTATGATTATAACAGATGAGTTATATAAAACATTATTCTCAAGATTTTTGGAACATTGTTAAAATTTTGATATTCTTTTTACACATTATTACAATTACATGTACAATCGACAACAAAGATCTGAAGATTTTGAGCGGAAAATAAACCGCCAGTTTCCGGTAAAACCCAATCGGGAAAAGGCCACAGCTTTTTGAACAATATTAAGATGACATGTGGTCAAGGATGACAAACATAAGAAATTCAAGCGTTTCATAAAGTCACCAAACTCTCCTCCTTTCCCTCTCAATATTTAACCTCACCTCTATAACGACTACCTGAAGACTGAGAATAGATTTTTAAGTTTTCGATTTCCTCTCAGAATATTTGGAGCCTTTGTACATTCCAGTTGGAATACAAGAATCAAGGATGTAAATGTTTGGAAGGAATCATTTCTTCGAGGATGAAGATGAAGAGAGGCCAGAGAAGCCCCTCCATTACGCACTCACATAAATCAAAGCCCCCAGTTATTCTATTCTTATTCATAAAGTAATAAAATAATTAAAAACCAAAAATTGAATTTAGCTGGATGGTTAATCTTGAGTAAATATAACTTTATACAACAAGATGAGAGCCATAGGATACAGGACCAAGCATGAGGAAAAATGAATTTTTACAGTAAATCATTTTTTTTAAAACGTGATTCAGCAAGATGAGAGCCATAAAATTATACTCAATCTTTGTTTGTACAAAACACTTTCAATCCCACATAGATGAATTCATTGTCATTTAAAACACTGTCCCATGAACATTGCTACCTAAACAATAATGGTTGTCAACAACAGACTATCAATCAACAATCATTTATGGAAAATGTTGGGTAGCCATCGCTGAGTAATCAAGGCGAATGCACCCTGACTGTGTAAAACTAAAATCATGGTAAATTAAGTGAAATCATTGTGTATTACAAGATGAAATCGTTGTCTCTACAATATATATTCGTTGCCTAAACATTACTAAATCTCTGTGTAAGAAATGGAAAAACTTTCGTGTGCTGAGTGTTGTGTTCTGGGCCACGAAATGGCAATAAGAAATCGTGTGATAGAGCCATGTAATAGAGCCAAACCAAGGTTGTGTAATATACACTTTAGAAGTGAATTTAAAACACTAAGGAAGTGGATCGAGGCCCAACAATTTCGTTGTGGTTAGAGCATAAGACAAAGCATAAAAATTTCAAGCCAGATGTATGTAGATTCACTTGTAAGAGGGACGAGACTATCCATCTCTGCTGGAAATTATCACCCAACCAAAAACACTGGGAAATATCCAAAACTAAAATCACAGACATATTGTTACCAACACAGACAGAATAAGGATATCAACTAGTAGATGCTTAACCAACCTTTATAGATCAAAAATAAAATCTGTCATTTAACATTTAAAAAGGAAATTGTTGTGTCAAACACAATGGTAACCATTCACAAAGAAAGCACAAGATGAAACATTCAACATTTTATCTGTCAAAGAAGAGAGAAAATTCTAGGAAGGATGAAGGGATAAAGTACAAAGATAATCATAAAAAACATAGAGACACTCAGCACAAGAAGGCACAAGGACTAATCATTTAGTCGTGAATCAATTGACGTAGAGATAAGTAAGGGTAGTCAGCTGGGAAAAGAAAATTATCCTTTGCTCATCATCCATGCACAAAAAAACAGGGCATTAGAATCTATAGGTCTATTAACACTGAAGTGATGGCCGTCGATTCGGCTCCTGGCTGACTGCTTAGGATTGGAATGATGATCTAGGGATAAGGACGGAAGATAAAGAACAATATCCTCATAATGATCAATAAAAAAAAATAGAATAGTCATAGCAATTAGGGATCAGGTTGCCAAGGAAATCAATTCAAAAGTAGCGAGCGTAAAGCTATGATGACTTTAAGTTCTCGATTAAAAACGTTGAGTAAAAAAAATTTCTTTACACAATAGAAGTACAGTAATGAAGGCACAAGAAAAATATTAATCTACCATTCAAAACAAACGCATGCATATTGTAGCCCAAGGTGACATCTCCAAGTCGTTGTTCCATGAGCGCTCTATCCAGTTCCCACTTGCTGACCGATGTGACTTCACCAGTACCTCCCACCCAACGCTAGGGGTACTTTTCTTCCCCCTAAGACCCTGAGTCGTAAAGGGGCCACACACACTAAACCAAAGAAAAACTAGCACCCATCTCGCCTCGGAAGGTCGAGCTACCACTCGTTACTCGAGCTTGGTATCCCAACTCCCACAAGATAAGTCAGTTAAGAAAACAATTCCTCAGCGTAACATTACACATCCAGATTCGATCCATGGTCCTCCTCTTCCATCCTTTTTATAGAGTTTCTAAGTGATTTCTTTCCCAAATTCCCATTTAATTTATTTTTCATTAATTTAATTCAGAAAAACCTCCCCTGTACACGTCACCCATCCCCCTAGTTGCACCAGAAATTAATTTAAGTGATTATTTAATTACTCCTATTTCCCTCACCCACCTAAAAACATTCCTAAAATCGTTCCTTGGTGTCCCCATATTCTCTTACACATTTTAAATGACTTACGCCTTTACTAAATTCCTAGTTGAGTTCATAATTAGAAAGTTCTTAAAGGCAAGATTCCTTACTAAGTTAGTTGTTTAGCTTTTTCCTTACGTTTCCCTTTTTCTTTATGTTTCCCCTTTTTCCCTTATTTTTCTATTTCTTTTAAGTTTCCCTCTTTTCCCTTTTTATCTAAAACTCGAATTAGCAAGTGTATAAAAACCACCTCTTTCTCTTTTTAATTAATAAAATTTAATTAACATATGTAGAAAAACAATCATTTCCTTTTTTTTTAAATTTAATCCCCCAAAGTAATTTGATTTTAATAAATTAATTGAATTTCTTACCCCCTTCTCGTCACATGTTTAATTATGATTATTATTATTATTTTTTTTACCACAAGTATCACTTAGACCTAGATTTTAATTTCCTAGGCTGGGCGACATTTTTATTAGGGAAATTGTTTTTAAATATTACTTATCACGTCATTAGTTTTAAGGACGACTAGGTTTATTCACTTACCCGTTGAAGTCGCTACGTGCCCTTCAGGATGCACTAGGTGCTCCAAGGGTGCCACTCGCCTTTTTCCATTTTACTTGTGCGACATGCCCTTCAGGACGCACTACAAGCTCCAAGGGTGCCACTCACCTCTTTCCATTTTCCTTGCACTACGTGCCCTTCAAGACGCACTACGTGCTCCAAGGGTGCCACTCGCCTCTTGAATGACTTGGTAGACATCAAAAACCCTTGGAGTCAATACTCTGCTAGGTGATCTTATGGAAGACTAAGGGATTCTAAGGAATAAGGCCCCTGCCTTATTGCGCGCCCCTTAGAATCATCGTGAGCGACTGTTGCATTTTTCCCTCACGGCATCGTGGGTCTTCTCAAACTAGGTAATCGTTAACCTACAGTTCGAGCGACGACGAGAGTGATAATAGGATGTGGCAGGGGTGTTGTCCACACCTCTCCCTCAAAGTCTTTGGTTGTCATGCGTGACCCCTCTACTCCACATGTGAGTCTGGTCGGCAAGCTATCATTATCCTGCATCATCAAAGAATCATGTCAGCAAAATAATCAATCATCATAACATCTAATCAGATGTACACATGTCATATCTACAACAATCAAACCCCAATAGTCCACTCCCTGACTCAATCTGGAGTCCAAGGGGTTTCATCGATGCCTCTGCATTTTCGAGGTCGAAAGTCCTGCATACTCAAGAGAACCATGTCAATAGCACCTGTCTATGTCAATACAACAAAATAACATGCCATCATATCCATAATGCGACATAATCATAATCAAATGCCTAAATAGTGTAATAATCTGGATCACTTGCAAGAAAGTGTCCTCAAAGAATAAGTTGGCTCAGTGCGCGCCAGAGCGGGATGTTACATACACCCCTCTTGGTATAAACTTCTTCCCAAATTTTCACAGTATATAAGTGCCGAAATAATGTGTATCACAGTATTATAAGTTTATCTATCAAACAAAAATGGAAACTGCTAGCGCATATCATATGCGTCCTCCTAGGTCGTCGAGTGCGGACTATAGTTGTCCCACTGGACCTTCACCTGATCTACTGTTCGACACCGTAGTTTTCGAATGAAATGATCTAGGATGCGGATCAACTTAGCCATGAGAACACCCTCATCCGATATGTGCAAGAAACTCATGTCAATAACATGTGTAGGATCACTGGTATAATGTCTCAAAATAGATACTTGAAAAACATCGTGCATACGCCTCAAAGAATCAGGCAAGGCTAGTCGACAGGCCACAGGCCCCTTCCTCTCCACAATCTTGAAAGGTCCCACGAACCTAGAAGAGAGTTTATCTCCCTTTCCAAACTTGATCGAACTCTTATGTGGTTTTACCCGCAAGAAGACTCGATCGCCAACTTCATAACTATGGTCGACACGGTGTGCATCGACATAACTCATTTGTCGATCCTACACTCCTTGATCCTTTTTCTTATTGTTTGCATTTGATCTTCCATTTCTTTGATCGCTTCTAGTCCCACCAAGACCCTATCCTCAAGCCGATCCCAATTCAAAGGCATCTGACACGGTCGCCCATAAAGAAACTTGAAACGCACCATCTTAATGGTGCTTTGGTAACTGTTGTTATATGATAATTCTACTAGTGGCAAGAATTCTTCTCAATGCTTTTGTTGGTCCATCACGTACATGAGAAACATGTCTTCCAAGACTTGGTTTGTTCATTCGGTTTGCCCATTTGTCTCAGGGTGATACATAGTACAGAAGTGAAGTTGGGTTCCCAAGGCCTCTTGGAAACTAGTCAAAAATCATCTAGTAAACATTGACCCTCGATCGGATATAATCCTCTTAGGCATGCCATGCAGCCTCACCATCTCACTGATGAAAACTCTAGATATGTCGGGTGCCTGATACGTCATACACACAGAAATAAAATGAGCACTCTTCATCAGAGTGTCGAATACCGCAAAAATTGAGTCATGTCTCCTTGTCGTAAGTGGAAATCCAACAATAAAATTCATCGAAATGACCTCCCATTTTGATTCCGAAATAGTGTGTGGCTGTAGTAGCCCTGCTAGATGTCTATGTTCATCCTTCACCTACTAACATTCTAGACATTTGGTCACATAGCTGACTATGTCTGTCTTCATTCCTTTCCAGAAGAATAAAGGTTTAAGGTCCGCCCTCATCTTCGTGACCCCTGGGTGAGCCATGTACATCGCCCTGTGAGCCTCATTTAGGATCAAACTCCCCAACTCGTCATTTGGTGGTATGTAAATTCATTTTTTTTAAATCTCAATAGTCCATCGTCATGCAATGTAAATCCTTCAAATATTGGTACCATCATTGTGTTTTGTCTAATAAAATCTTTGACCTCTTTGTACCAGTCATCGTCGTACTGTAAAGTTAGAATCTTTTCATGTAGATTCATCTGAAGAGGAAACACCAAAAATATGTGTGGTCTCCAACTCAATGCATCTACCACTCGGTTCACTGTTCCTTTTATGTAAGTAATCTCGAAATCATACTCGCTAAGCAATTTCGACCAACGTCGTTGTCGTACGTTCAGGTCGCTTTACGTAAAGATGTGTTGTAATCCACAGTGGTTCGTTTTTGTCCAATAAGGTAGTGTCTCCGAACTCTCAAGGCATAAACAATGGCTAACACCTCCAAATCATGTGTTGCATAGTTCTCCTCATGCCTTCTCAATTTCCTCGAGATGTAACCAATCACTCAACCGTCTTGCATCAAGACTCTGCCTAATCCTTCCTTGGATGTGTCAGTGCATAACAAGAAGTCTGTGTCCATGTGAGGGACCTCTAGTATCAGTGTTTTTGTCAACAGCTCCTTGAGCCTCCGAAATTCCTCCGTGCATTTCTTGGTCCAAACAAACTTCTTGTTCTTCTTCTGCAATTCCGTGATCGGATTTGCTATGTTTGAAAATCCCTCGATGAACCATCGATAGTATCCTACTAAATCCATGAAGCTACGCACTTCCAGGACATTCGTTCACGCATGCCATTCCATAATAGCCTCGATCTTTGTTGGATCCACGACGATACCTTCATCGGAAATGACATTCCCTAAGTAGTGAATATTCGATTGGTAAAATGATCATTTAGACAATTTCCCAAATAATTTGTTCTCTCATAGACACTATAGTACCAAGAACAAGTTCTCGTCAGGCTCCTCCATTGTCCAAGAGTAAATCAAAATATTGTCAATGGATACTTGGACGAACTTGTCTAAGTACTCATGGAACACCCTGTTCATCAAACTCATAAATACCCATGGGGCGTTCGTTAGTCCAAACGGTAAAACAATAACTCGTAATGTCCAAACCTTGTCTTAAAGGCAGTCTTAGGGACGTCATCCTCATTGATTCATAACTGGTGATACCCTGATCTCAATTCGATCTTTGAAAACACCATCGCACCCTTCATCTGATCAAACAGATCATCAATCCTTGGAAATGGATATTGATTCTTGATCATTTCCTTTTCAAATGATGGTAGTCAATATAGAGTCTCCATGACCCATCCTTATTTCATATGAAAATAATAGGCGCACCCCATGGTGACACACTTGGACATATAAGTCCCCGGTCCAACAACTCCTTCAGTTGCATTCTCAACTCCTGTAACTCTAGGGTCGACATCCGATAAGGCATTCTAGCTATCGGTTCAGTCCTGGGTTTTAGGTATATGGTAAAATCCAATTCCCTCTCTGATGGCATCCCAGGTAACTCCTCCGGGAAGATGTTCGAAAACTCGCTCACCACCGGAAGGTGTTCTAGACCTTCTGCTACTCCCTTTCCATTTAATGCAAGGATCAAATAAAGTTTACACCCCTTGCGCATGATCTTCTATAGCTGGAATAAAGAGATGAACCTCAGGGAAACTCCCTGGTTCTGACCTAAAATCATGGATATCTGTCCCTCATCATTAACCAAGCTCAACCATTTCATCTTACAGTTGAGTATCACCTCATGCGATTCCAACCAGTCCATACCGATCACGACGCCATAAGATTCTAATATCATGACGTATAGGTTGGCCCTAGTGACAAACTCTCCCAGGTTAAGGGTACATCTCGTAACCTTCCCTCCAACCTTCTGTTTGGCTCCCAAAGCCATCTCTACAAAGCTATACTCATCCTGTTCAACTTCCTTTACCTTAATCCTTTTTAGTGCTACACCTGAAATGAAACTCTTGGTAGCACTAGAATCTTTCCTAATACTAAGGGTCTGGTCAGTGATGGTAAGGAGTCTTCTGCTGAGGGACTGGTTTCCAAGGTGTAGTGAGAGTGGATCCTCTCTAGAAGCCACGACATCCTAGTGAAATTCTAGATGGTGTCTGATGCTGTTGTGCACTGGATGAAACCTGCCTTGCGGGTCTCGCTAGAGTCCTGCTTTGAACCCCGCTAATAAGATCCTCCTCTGCTATGATGGCCTTATGAATGACCTCATGCAAGATTTGAGGCATCAAAATCCTAACCTTTGCATGAATTCTGACATTAAGGCCCAACATGAACCTATTGACCTTAAGTTTCTCGGTATTCAAGTGCGAAGCATACCGAAGCAGCCCCAAAAATGGGCCTCGTACTCGGGCACCATACGGTCTCCCTGTCGCAAGGCATTGAACTCGTTGAGATGACACTCATTGAATTCCTAAAAAATATACCTCTCTTGGAACCATTCCTCGAACAATTCCCATGACACGTCTTCGACGACCATGTTCAATTTCAGGAGGAGCGTCTTCCACCATAGAAGAGAACTCCCCTTCAGTTGAAAGACTGCCATGCATACCTTCATGCTGGAGGCTGTAACCACGAGGCCTGAAGCATAATAGCTTTCTCTCCAACCATTCCTCGATGACTTAGATGTCCACGACACTCGTAGACTTGATAACTCATCCCTCTTGAGTTCTTGATTAATGCTAACGGTACTGGCTGGGGCGCGTTGCAGACCCTCAGGGGTACAGGTGCCCTGACCTCATCTCAGTATAGATGGTGAATCAAGGCCTCTGAGAATCTCTGGAAGGACCTTGTCAAACCATCATCATCCATTACGAAAATCAGATCCAACCCAAGGAATTGTTCCTCCCCTTGGCGTTTAGACTCCGAGGGCACGGGCACTTCAGGAGGCATCAAACCTCCTTCCACGACACTGTGTTGCGAGCCTTTGTGGCATCCTCTAATCGATATCACCACGTGGACACATTTAAATTTTTAAATAGCGCTTGATTAATAATCAAGGGTTTACTGCATTGGAAATCCCCGCAATCCACAATCGTAGGGTTGAACCCGCTCTGATACCATATGTAACGTCCCCAAACATTATGACCACATGCGACACTTATCAAGTGCAATTTTTTTATTTTTTTTTGTGTTTTATCAACATTATCTAACAAGAATCAAGGTGCATTTCGGTTTTGTTACTAGTTTTGTTTCAATGCCAAATGTTTTCCTTTTTATTTCAATAATCGATGGTTTGATTTTCTTTTTCAAAACTCCATTAGCACTCTTGGTTCAGTTCCATGTCTCTATTCTTTAATCTAAGATTAATTTATTGGCTCGTCATTTATTAATGTCCACGGGTGGAATCACGAAGGTGGGTTACACTTTCGTGACAATCAGGTCTCCAAAATTTCGAAAAACCTTTTTTCGGCCGAACTAAAAATATTTTTCGGCCGAACTATTTTTCAGCCAAAAAAATAAACGTCAAATTGAATGGTGCAATAACCGCCCCCTCGATTTGCATGTACAAATTTGGTTGGCTGGATATTTTCTTTCCGGCAATAAGTTTTCGGCCGAAAGATAGTTCGGCCGAAAACTAGTTCGGCCGAACTATCTTTCGGTCAAACTATTGTTCGGCCGAAATATGGTTTATATATTACCCACACATCGGTTTTGCAATGTTTATGAAATTTTGTTAGCCTCTGTGAGAGCTCTGTTTGTGAGCGTAAATTTGTGGTATTCGCGAGCGTAAATTTGTGGTATTTGCGAGCGTAAATTTGTGGTATTTGTGGTGAAATCGTTGGACAAAGGACGCCGGGAGGTTGTGGGGTCGTAGGGGTCGTGGAGAGGTCGTGCAGAGGTTGCGGAGGTCGCAGGGGTCATGGAGAGGTCGTGAGCGCCGGGGATAGGTAAGTACAACAGAAAGATATATGCACACTTCTGTACTTCTGTACTCTCGCTACAGGAGTACTATTTTATATTTTGTTTTGTAAATGGATCCTTGCAATCAGGCCTGGAATTTGAAATTTTCTTTGCCTGTTGAAAGAAAATTTGATGACGTTCGTTTGTTTTTCATGCCTGTCACTTTACGTTTGATGTAAATTTATGACTGTCGAATTGTTTTATGTTTTTATATGTAAATTTCACCATCACAGCTTTTCATCTTTCACCATACAATCTCCAATAGAACAATAACAGAAAAAAATACACAGTAACTGTGAAAAACAAGGACTCCAGTCTCTGTTTCTCTCTCAATTTTACCATACAAAATTTTCCAATGGAAAAATACCAGGAAAAAATTCCCAATAGAAAAATAACAGAAAAAAATACACAATAACTGTGAAAAACAAGGACTCTAGTCTTCGATTCTGATTATAGGCAAAGTGTACTCACCAGAAATACGTTCCCAGTTGCCAAGCATGAGAAATTTGTCAGAATTTGAGTCAACCGTTTGCAGAGAGAAAAGGAAACCAGTAAGGTGCTATGTGGAATTGATGTGTGCCAGTTGATCAAGGAAGGCGAGGGCATTGAAGTACCGAGGGATAGTGGACAGACAACCATAGTATAATTTGTAGTCACTGGTCAAGGTGATTAAAATTGGAATGAGTCAGGCACTGTGAAACGGGCTGTCTAGTATGTCTACCAAAGCCAGACTCCCTTAGTCTCCACTCAGCCTTGTTTAATTTCACCTTTCACGCTCACCTACTTCATTAATTAACACCAAAACCCTTTAACTGATGCCATTGCCGCCTCCAGGCTCTGCCATGCTGCAACGTGATTACTTGGTAAGTTGGTAGAGTGTTAGATCTTGCTATACAAAGCTTATTAAAAAAATCTGTTAGATCATAAATGTAACCTTAAACTAAGCTATTACTCTAAGTTTGGATTACCGACTAAAATTGAAGAAAGTAAAAGCTGTGTGAATTGCGTAAAGTACAAACATACATCCAATCTTCACATTAAAGAATGTGGAGCTTATTAAAAAACTATGTTAGATCATAAATGTAATCTTAAACCAAGCTATTACGCTAAGTTTGAACTTTGGATTACTGACTAAAATTGAAGAAATTAAAAGATGTGTGAATTGCATAAAGTACAAACAGATCATCCAATCTTCACATTAATGACTGTGGAGCTGTATTCTGACGGATTTTCTTATCAAATTTCAAGTATAACCCTCCTCTTCCAGTAAACCAGCTCTTATAACCCTCCTCTTCCTATTATATTTATGACGTGTAAATAAAATGGTTGGACGTCAAATCTATGGTTTAAATTATTTTTTACCTGTAACTCCCCAATTTCGAACCCCTTTCATGTGTAAGCTATCAATGTGTAAGCTATCCATGGAAACTCAGAAATTTATGCAGACTTATTGACATTAAACTTTAACTCTAAGATTTGAGAACATGCAATCCAACACTACTCATAATGAAATGACAGAAATTAATAAAACCATAAAGATTAACCAATGAAAAGGAGTTCAACATCATATTGAAATTCTGTTCAACTATGCATCCCACAGTGATGACATGTTTTGTTTAGAATTTCAATTTCCAAGTGATATATTTTAGAGTATGATATCATCCAGGGATATTGGGAGTCAGGGTAGTAATTTGTTTGTAATATGTTTCGACCCCAGTCCATTGTAAAATACTGCATATAATCTTTATTGCATATATTTTTGTGTTTAAAGTTGTTTCTGGTTTAGTTAATAAGAAAGTTTTTATAAAGTTAGTATTTTTCTTATAAAGTTAGTTTTTATAAAGTTAGTATTTTTCTTATAAAGTTAGTTTTTATAAAGTTAGTATTTTTCTTATAAAGTTAGTTTTTATAAAGTTATTTTTTATAAAGTTAGTATTTTTCTTATAAAGTTAGTTTTTATAAAGTTAGTATTTTTCTTATAAAGTTAGTTTTTATAAAGTTAGTTTTTTTTATAAAGATGCTTGAAAAATATGCTTATGCTTATAGTTTTCTTATGCTTATGCCAAATAATTAGTTAAATGTAAATTTTTACCTTATTTATATCACCATCTAAATGTGAACATATATCACTTTGCTACCTTACCATTATATAGGATACTTATGACATATGAAT
>ML859740.1:13912-28625 GCA_009831015.1 Picea engelmannii
ATGAAATAGCTAACATGGTGTTAGATTGGCATATATCACATCAAAATACACATACATAAGAATCTCATACATCCTGTCACATCATATAGGAAACATAGACATCATCATTATCAAAAACAAAACACATGTACCACATTTGGATCTCAAAAAGTGTATACTCATATATATATCAAGGCCTCCCCGACCATCTGAATGTTTACATACCAAAAAAAATACATCAGCCCATCGGCCCGTGTCGCATAAACGGTACCAAAATCGGCTCACCAACCTATCAAAAAGGTCTACAAAAATACATCATACCATCAGGGGGCCTCTAGGGCACCCCCAGCTGCACCTCCCTCAGGAGGCGGTGGTGGCCCACCCCCACCTGCCCCAGGCAGTGGTGGTGGAACATCCGCAGGACCACCCTACCCAAGCGGCAGACGTCCACTCGTCATCGCAGCAAGCACAGTTGCTCGCCGCATGATCAACCGCCAAGGTGGCGGTAACCCGACGCACTGCTCCAGGAACTCCTCGTCCTGGATATGGATCCACATGCCCTCAGGCACGTCTCGCAAAACCATCTCAAACCGACGGACTAGATCATCATCATCTGCTCCGGTTGCCACCGGAGGAGCATGAGATGGCCCCGCACCAGGTTCATCAAAGCGACACCTCTACGCCGGTCTCTCGGGCCCTGCTGGTCCCCGAGCAGCCTCATCCCTCGGACGCCTCCCTGTACGCGGCGGCCTCTCCTGCTCTCGCTGCGTTGGCGCTTTGAACACCTCCACCTCACACCCGCGAGGTGCCACATCTGCACATGCACCAAACACGCAACAACAGATGGTATCAGTGTTTATACATCAAAAATACGCACTGGTATATCAAAAACACAAAATAAATCACAAACATAAAAAAACACAACGTACCTCTGTGGTCAAAAACCTCCCCAGGAGGCAGTACCATATCCAGGTCCCCCCGGAAGTCCACCCCAGCATAGGGAAACTGAAGTATAAACTGCAGCATCTGCCACCATATCAGAGCCACCTCCTCAGTAAAGTAATGCCCACCTTTGCCACCGCCATGGTGAACCAAAATCTGTGCCCACCGCCTCAAACACAGCTCTCATACCCCTACTCTACCTAGCCTAGCCTACTCTATCTTAGCCTAGCCTAGCCTAGCCTAGCCTACTCTATCCTAGTCTACTCTAGCCAACCTAGCCTAGCCTAGCCTACTCTATCCTAGCCTACTCTAGCCTAACCTACTCTACCTAGCCTACTCTACCTAGCCTAGACTACTCTAACCTAGCCTATCCTAGCCTAGCCTACGCTAGCCCAGCCTAGCCTACTCTATCCTAGCCTATTCTAGCCTAACCTACTCTACCTAGCCTAGCCTACTTTACCTAGCCTAGCCTACACTATCCTAGCCTACTCTACCTAGCCTAGACTAGCCTAGCCTACTCTACCTAACCTAGCCTAGCCTACTCTAGCCTACCCTAATCTACCTAATCTAGCCTACTCTATCCTAGCCTACTCTACCTAGCCTGATCTACCTAGCCTAACATACTCTAACCTAGCCTAGCCTACTCTATCCTATACCTTGTATGCCCTCCCAGAGCCCTCAAGAGATATGAGTATGATACCCTATGGAGTCCCTATGGAGATATGAGTAGGGCTTTTAGCTCTATGGGGTCCCAAAGGAGATGTGAGTAGGGTTGTTTACCTATGGGGTCCCTATCAAAGCTTTAGGAGGTGTCAAACACACTTACGATTACCTTTAGGTGTTGCGCTGTGGGCACAACCTACAACATCTTGGCGCCCCACCAAGGACACCAGCCAAGGTCAACCTTGGTGCACCGTTGAGTAATCGGCGATATGCGCTACTCTAGGGTGTAGCACATACAAGGCGTCGATAGACCATCGGGCTACGCTCAAGGTCTGACCCAGTAGGAAAGGGTCCAAGTCAAGCAATGATACCATCAGCGCCCAGCAAGGCGCAAATCCTGGCGCTAAGCTTTGCAAGGCGCAACCAACCTCCACAGACCGTCCACACTAGCTAGCAGACCCAGTAAGAGGTAATTCGGTGCGTATCTCGGGACCCTCCACAAAGAGGATGTAGAGACAATGAGTACAACTCTCTGGGAGGTGTATATGATGTGAAAGGGAGGCGTATATGACGCGAAAGGGAAGGCAAAATGAGAGCGGTAAGAGAGTGATAAGAGGGCTAAAGGTAAAAGTGAATAGTCTATGACACGAAAGGGAAGGTTGAATTGAGGTCTAAAGTGAAAGTCTTTGATTCAGAGTTAGGACAAAAAAAGGATGGGGAGGGGTATATATGCCTAAAGGGGGACACTAGGCTTGTATGATTAGACTAGCCTAGCCTAGCCTACTCTATCCTAGACTACTCTAGCCTAACCTACTCTACCTAGCCTACTCTACCTAGCCTAGCCTACACTAACCTAGCCTAGCATAGCCTAGCCTAGCCAACTCCATCCTATCCTAGCCTAGCCTACTTTATCCTATCCTAGACTAGCCTACACTATCCTAGCCCAACCTACCCTACACTAACCTAGCCTACTCTATCCTAGCCCATTCTACCTAGCCTAGCTTAGCCTAGCCTACTCTATCCTAGCTTACTCTACCTAGCCTAGCCTACTCTATCCTAGCCTAGCCTAGCCTAGCCTACTCTATCCTAGCCTACTCTACCTAGCCTAGACTAGCCTAACCTACTCTACCTAGCCTAGCCTAGCCTACTCTATCCAAACCTACTCTCCCTAACCTACTCTCCCTAGCCTACTCTACCTAGCCTAATCTACTTTAACCTAGCCTAGCCTAGCCAAGCCTACTCTATTCTATCCTAGCCTAGACTACTCTATCCTAGCCTAGCCTAGCCTACTCTATCCTATCCTAGCATACTCTACTCTATCCTAGCCTATTCTACCTAGCCTAGCTTACTCTATCCTAGCCTACTCTACCTCGCCTAGCCTACTCTATCCTAGCCTAACCTACTCTACTTAGCCTAGACTAGCCTAGCCTACTCTACCTAGCCTAGCATAGCCTACTCTAGCCTAAGCTACTCTACCTAGCCTAGCCTACTCTAACCTAACCTATCCTAGCCTAGCCTAAATCCTAGCCTAACCTAGCCTACTCTATCATATCCTAGCCTAGCCTACACTATCCTAGCATAGCCTACTCTACTCTAACCTTGCCTACTCTATCCCAGCCTATTCTAGAATCTACCTAGCCTAGCTTAGCCTAGCCTACTCCATCTAGCCTACCTACTCTGTCCTAGCCTAGCCTAGCCTAACCTAGCCTACTCTATGCTATCCTAGCCTAGCCTAACCTAGCCTACTCTACCTAGCCTAGCCTACTCTATTCTATCCTAGCCTAGCCTACACTATCCTAGCCTAGCCTACTCTACTCTATCATTGCCTGTTCTACCTAGCCTAGCTTAGCCTAGCCTACTCTAACTAGCCTAGCCTACTCTATCCTAGCCTATCCTAGCCTATCCTAGCCTACTCTATCCTAGCCTACTCTACCTAGCCTAGACTAGCCTAGTGTACTCTACCTAGCCTAACCTAGCCTAGACTAACCTAGCCTACTCTATCCTAGCCTACTCTACCCTAAATTACTCTACCTAGCCTAACCTAGCCTAGACTAACCTAGCCTACTCTATCCTAGCCTACTCTACCCTAAATTACTCTACCTAGCCTAGCCTACTCTAAACTAACCTAGCCTAGCCTAGCCTATTCTATCATAGCCTAGTCTATCCTACTTTATCCTATCCTACCCTACCCTACTCTACTTTAACCTAGCCTACACTATCATAGCCTATTCTATCTAGCCTAACTTAGCCTAGCATACACTAAAAGCCTACTCTACCTATCCTAGACTAGCCTACTCTATCCTAGCCTACTCTACCTAGCCTAGACTAGGCTAGCCTAATCTACCTAGCCTAGCCTAGCATACTCTATCATAGCCTACTCTAGCCTAACCTACTCTAACTAGCCTACTCTACCTAGCCTAGCCAACTCTAACCTAGCCTATCTTAGCCTAGCCTAGCCTAGCCTACTCTATCCCAGCCTATTCTAGCCTAACCTACTCTACGAAGCCTAGCCTACTCTAACTAGCCTAGCCTACTCTATTTTGTCCTAGCCTAGCCTAGCCTACACTATCCTAGCCTACTCTACCTAGCCTAGACTAGCATAGCCTACTCTACCTAGCCTAGCCTAGCCTACTCTACCTAGCCTTGGCTAGCCCATCCTAGCCTACTCTAGCCTAGCCTACTCTATCCTAGCCTACTCTAGCCTAACCTACACTACCTAGCCTGATCTACCTAGCCTAACATACTCTAGCCTAGCCTAGCCTACTCTATCCTATCTTAGCCTAGCCTACACTATCCTAGCCTAGGTTACTCTACTCTAACCTAGCCTACTCTATCCTAGGCTATTCTACCCAGCTTACTCTATCCTAGTCTCCTCTACCTAGCCTAGCCTACTCTACCTAACCAAGCCTACTCTATCCTAGCCTATTCTACATAGCCTAGCTTAGCTTAGCCTGCTCTATCCTAGCCTACTCTACCTAGCCTAGCCTACTCTATCCTAGCCTAGCCTAGCCTAGCCTACTCTATCCTAGTTTACTCTAGCCAACCTAGCCTAGCCTAGCCTACTCTATCCTAGCCTACTCTAGCCTAACCTACTCTACCTGGCATACTCTACCTAGTCTAGACTACTCTAACCTAGCCTATCCTAGCCTAGCCTATGCTATCCCAGCCTAGCCCACTCTATCCTAGCCTATTCTAGCCTAACTTACTCTACCTAGCCTAGCCTACTTTACCTAGCCCAGCCTAGCCTAGCCTACACTATCCTAGCCTACTCTACCTAGCCTAGACTAGCCTGGCCTACTCTACCTAGCCTAGCCTACTCTAGCCTACCCTAATCTACCTAATCTAGCCTACTCTATCCTAGCCTACTCTATCCTTGCCTACTCTAGCCTAGCCTAATCTATCCTAGCCTACTCTACCTAGCCTGATCTACCTAGCCTAACGTACTCTAACCTAGCCTAGCCTAGCCTAGCCTACTCTATCCTATCTTAGCCTAGCCTACACTATCCTAGCCTAGGTTACTCTACTTTATCCTAGGCTATTATACCTAGCCTACTCTATCCTAGTTCCCTCTACCTAGCCTAGCCTACTCTATCTAACCAAGCCTACTCTATCCTAGCCTATTTTACATAGCCTAGCTTAGCTTAGCCTACTCTATCCTAGCCTACTCTACCTAGCCTAGCCTACTCTATCCTATCCTAGCCTAGCCTACTCTATCCTAGTCTACTCTAACCAACCTAGCCTAGCCTAGCCTACTCTATCCTAGCCTACTCTAGCCTAACCTACTCTACCTAGCCTATCCTAGCCTAGCCTACGCTAGCCCAGCCTAGCTTACTCTATCCTAGCCTATACTAGCCTAACCTACTCTACCTAGCCTAACCTACTTTACCTAGCCTAGCCTAGCTTATCCTACACTATCCTAGCCTACTCTACCTAGCCTAGACTAGCCTAGCCTACTCTACCTAGCCTAGCCTAGCCTACTCTATCCTAGACTACTCTAGCCTACCCTAATCTACCTAATCTAGCCTACTCTATCCTAGCTTACTCTAGCCTAGCCTACTCTATCCTAGCCTACTCTAGCCTAACCTACTCTACCTAGCCTGATCTACCTAGCCTAACGTACTGTAACCTAGCCTAGCCTAGCCTAGCCTACTCTATCCTATCTTAGCCTAGCCTACACTATCCTAGCCTAAGCTACTCTACTATAACCTAGCCTACTCTATCCTAGGCTATTCTACTTAGCATACTCTATCCTAGTCTCCTCTACCTAGCCTAGCCTACTCTACCTAACCAAGCCTACTCTATCATAGCCTAGCCTAGCCTAGCCTACTCTATCCTAGTCTACTCTAGCCAACCTAGTCCAGCCTAGCCTACTCTAGCCTAACCTACTCTACCTAGCCTACTCTACCTAGCCTAGACTACTCTAACCTAGCCTACCATAGCCTAGCCTACGCTAGCCCAGCCTAGGCTACTCTATACTAGCCTATTCTAGACTAACCTACCCTACCTAGCCTAGCCTACTTTATCTAGCCTAGCCTAGCCTAGCCTACACTATCATAGCCTACTCTACCTATCCTAGACTAGCCTAGCCTACTTTATCTAGCCTAGTCTAGCCTAGCCTACACTATCGTAGCCTACTCTACCTATCCTAGACTACCCTAGCCTACTCTACCTAGCCTAGCCTAGCCTACTCTATCCTAACCTACTCTAGCCTACCCTAATCTAGCTTACTCTAGCTTAGCCTACTCTATACTAGCCTACTCTAGCCTAACCTACTCTACCTATCCTGATCTACCTAGCTTAACGTACTCTAGCCTAGCCTAGCCTAGCCTACTCTATCCTATCTTAGCCTAGCCTACACTATCCTAGCCTAGGCTACTCTACTCTAACCTAGCCTACTCTATCCTAGGCTATTCTACCTAGTCTACTCTATCCTAGTCTCCTCTACCTAGCCTAGCCTACTCTAGCTAACCAAGCCTACTCTATCCTAGCCTATTCTAAATAGCCTAGCTTAGCTTAGCCTACTCTATCCTAGCCTACTCTACCTAGCCTAGCCTACTCTATCCTAGTCTAGCCTAGCCTAGCCTACTCTATCCTAGTCTACTCTAGCCAACCTAGCCTAGCCTAGCCTACTCTATCCTAGCCTACTCTAGCCTAACCTACTTTACCTAGCCTACTCTACCTAGCCTAGACTACTCTAACCTGGCCTATCCTAGCTTAGCCTACGCTAGCCAAGCCTAGCCTACTCTATCTTAGCCTATTCTAGCCTAACCTACTCTACCTAGCCTAGCCTACTTTACCTAGCCTAGACTAGCCTAGCCACCACTATCATAGCCTACTCTACCTAGTCTAGACTAGCCTATCCTACTCTACCTAGACTAGCCTAGCCTACTCTATCCTAGCCTACTCTAGCCTACCCTAATCTACCTAATCTAGCCTACTCTATCCTAGCCTACTCTAGCCTAACCTACTCTACCTAGCCTGATCTACCTAGCCTAACGTACTCTAACCTAGCCTAGCCTATCCTAGCCTACTCTATCCTATCTTAGCCTAGCCTACACTATCCTAGCCTAGGCTACTCTACTCTAACCTAGTCTACTCCATCCTAGGCTATTCTACCTAGGCTACTCTATCCTAGTCTCCTCTACCTAGCCTAGCCTACTATACCTAACCAAGCCAACTCTATCCTAGCCTATTCTACATAGCCTAGCTTAGCTTAGCCTACTCTACCTAGCCTAGTCTACTCTAGCCTAGGCTAGCCTAGCCTAGCCTACTCTAGCCAACCTAGCCTAGCCTAGCCTACTCTATCCTAACCTACTCTACGTAGCCTAGACTACTCTAACCTAGCCTATCCTAACCTAGCCTACGCTAGCCCAGCCTAGCCTACACTATCCTAGCCTATTCTAGCCTAACCTACTCTACCTAGCCTAGCCTACTTTACCTACCCTAGCCTAGCCTAGCCTACACTATCCTAGCCTACTCTACCTAGCCTACACTAGCCTAGCCTACTCTACCTAGCCTAGCCTAGCCTACTCCATCTTAGCCTACTCTAGCCTACCCTAATCAACCTAATCTAGCCTACTCTATCCTAGCCTACTCTAGCCTAGCCTACTATATCCTAGCCTACTCTAGCCTAACCTACTCTACCTAGCCTGATCTACCTAGCCTAACACACTCTAACCTAGCCTAGCCTAGCCTAGCCTACTCTATCCTATCTTAGTCTAGCCTACACTATCCTAGCCTACGCTACTCTACTCTAACCTAGCCTACTCTATCCTAAGCTATTCTACCTAGCCTACTCTATCCTAGTCTCCTCTACCTAGCCTAGCTTACTCTACCTAACCAAGCCTACTCTATCCTAGCCTATTCTACATAGCCTAGCTTAGCTTAGCCTACTCTATCCTAGCCTACTCTACCTAGCCTAGCCTACTCTATCCTAGCCTAGCCTAGCCTAGCCTACTCTATCCTAGTATACTCTAGCTAACTTAGCCTAGCCTAGCCTACTCTATCCCAGCCTACTCTAGCCTAACCTACTCTACCTAGCCTACTCTACCTAGCCTAGACTACTCTAACCTAGCCTATCTGAGCCTAGCCTACGCTAGCCCAGCCTAGCCTACTCTATCCTAGCCTATTCTAGCCTAACCTATTCTACCTAGCCTAGCCTACTTTACCTAGCTTAGCCTAGCCTCGCCTATACTATCCTAGCCTACTCTACCTAGCCTAGACTAGCCTAGCCTACTCTACCTAGCCTAGCCTAGCCTACTCTAGCCTACCCTAATCTACCTAATCTAGCCTACTCTATCCTAGCCTACTCTACCTAGCCTGATCTACCTAGCCTAACATACTCTAACCTAGCCTAGCCTACTCTATCCTATCTTAGCCTAGCCTACACTATCCTAGCCTAGGCTGCTCTACTCTAACCTAGCCTACTCTATCCTAGGAAATTCTACCTAGACTACTCTATCCTAGTCTCCTCTACCTAGCCTAGCCTACTCTACTTAACCAAGCCTACTCTATCCTAGCCTATTCTACATAGCCTAGCTTAGCTTAGCCTACTCTATCCTAGCCTACTCTATCCTAGCCTAGCCTAGCCTAGCCTACTCTATCCTAGTCTACTCTAGCCAACCTAGCCTAGCCTAGTCTACTCTATCCTAGCCTACTCTAGCCTAACATACTCTACCTAGCCTACTCAACCTAGCCTAGACTGCTCTAACCTAACCTATACTAGCCTAGCCTACGCTAGCCAAGCCTAGCCTACACTATCCTAAACTATTCTAGCCTAATCTACTCTACCTAGCCTAGCCTACTTTACCTAGCCTAGCCTAGCCTAGCCTACACTATCCTAGCCTACTCTACCTATCCTAGCCTAGCCTAGCCTACACTATCCTAGCCTACTCTACCTAGCCTAGACTAGCCTAGCCTAGCCTACTCTATCCTAGCCTACTCTAGCCTACCCTAATCTACCTAATCTAGCCTACTCTATCCTAGCCTACTCTAGCCTAGCCTACTCTATCCTAACCTACTCTAGCCTAACCTACTCCACCTAGCCTGATCTACCTAGCCTAACGTACTCTAACCTAGCCTAGCCTAGCCTAGCCTAGCCTACTCTATCCTATCTTAGCCTAGCCTAGGCTATTCTACCTAGCCTACTCTATCCTAGTCTCCTCTACCTAGCCTAGCCTACTCTATCCTAGCCTATTCTACATAGCCTAGCTTAGCTTAGCCTACTCTAGCTAGCCTAGCCTACTCTATCCTAGCCTCGCCTCGCCTAGCCTACTCTATCCTAGTCTACTCTAGGTAACCTAGCCTAGCCTAGCCTACTCTATCCTAGCCTACTCTAGCCTAACCTACTCTACCTAGCCTAGACTACTCTAACCTAGCCTATCCTAGCCGAACCTACGCTAGCCCAACCTAACATACTCTATCCTAGCCTATTCTAGCCTAACCTACTCTACCTAGCCTAGCCTACTTTACCTATCCTAGCCTAGCCTAGCCTACACTATCCTAGCCTACTCTACCTAGCCTAGACTAACCTAGCCTACTCTACCTAGCCTAGCCTAGCCTACTCTATCTTAACCTACTCTACCCTACCCTAATCTACCTAATCTAGCCTACTCTAGCCTAGCCTACTCTATCTTAGCCTACTCTAGTCTAACCTACTCTACCTAGCCTAGAGTAGAGTAGGCTAGGTAGAGTAGGTTAGGCTATAATAGAGTAGGCTAGTTAGAGTAGGTTAGGCCCGGTGTCCCCCTTTAGGCATATATACCCATCCCCATCCTCTTTTTATCCGTACTCTGAATCAAGGACTTTCACTTTAGACCTCAATTCAACCTTCCCTTTCGCGTCATATACACTTCACTTTTACCTTTAGCCCTCTTATCGCTCTCATTTCGCATTCCCTTTCGCATCATATACGCCTCTCTTCAACTCCCTTTCAAGTCATATACGCATCCCTTTCACATCATATGACTTTTCTTTCCCTTTTGACTCCCTTTCGCGTCATATACGCCTCGTCATGAAGTCAACAACCTTTGATTCTCCTCAATTAGGACCTGTCAGATGTCATGCAAAGTAACAGTCTGTCAGATGTCACTCAAAGTAAACCTTTAGGGTGTTCATAAAGGACTAAACATAAAGTGTTACCCTTTAGTGTGACCCTTTAGGGATATTGCCAAATTACATCATAACTATCACCTATAAAGGTTATGGGGGCCCCTCTGCTTCGCTTACTTCTATTTAGACCATTGTATGCCCTCCCGGAGCCCTCAAGAGATATGAGTATGATACCCTATGGAGTCCCTATGGAGATATGAGTAGGGATTTTAGCTTTATGGGGTCCCAAAGGAGATGTGAGTAGGGTTGTTTACCTATGGGGTCCCTATCGAAGCTTTAGGAGGTGCCAAACACACTTACGATTACCTTTAGGTGTTGCACTGTGGGCACAACCTACAACATCTTAGCGCCCCGCCAAGGACACCAGCCAAGGTCAACCTTGGTGCACCGCTGAGTAATCGACGATATGCGCTACTCCAGGGTGTAGCAAATACAAGGCGTCGATAGACCGTCGGGCTATGCTTAAAGTCTAACCTCGTAGTAAAGGGTCCTAGTTAAGCAATGACACCATCAGCGCTCGACAAGGCGCAAATCCTGGCGCTAAGCTTTGCAAGGCGTAGCCAACCTCAACAGACCCTCCACACTGGCCAGCAGACCCAATAAGAGGTAATTCGGTGGGTATCTCGGGACCCTCCACAAAGAGTACGTAGAGACACTGAGTACACCTCTCTGGGAGGCGTATATGACGTGAAAGGGAGGCGTATATGACGCAAAAAGGAAGGCGAAATGAGAGAGATAAGAGAGTGATAAGAGGGCTAAAGGTAAAAGTGAAGCGTCTATGACGCGAAAGGGAAGGTTGAATTGAGGTCTAAAGTGAAAGTCCTTGATTCAGAGTCACGAAAAAAAGAGGATGGGGATGGGTATATATGCCTAAAGGGGGACACCGGGCTTGTATGACTAGACTAGCCTAGCCTACTCTACCTAGCCTAGCTTACTCTAACCTAGCCTAGCCTAGCCTAGCCTACTCTATCCTAGCTTAGCCTAGCCTACTCTATCCTAGCCTAGCCTACTCTACTCTAACCTAGCCTACTCTATCCTAGCCCATTCTACATAGCCTAGCTTAGCCTAGTCTATTCTATACTAGCTTACTCTACCTAGCCTAGCCTACTCTATCCTAGCCTAACCTAGCCTAGCCTACTCTATCCTAGCCTACTCTACCTAGCCTAGACTATCCTAACCTACTCTGCCTAGCCTAGCCTAGCCTACTCTATCCAAACCTACTCTCCCTAGTCTACTCTACCTAGCCTAACCTACTTTAACCTAGCCTAGCCTAGCCTACTCTATCCTAGCCTAGCCTAGCCTACTCTATCCTATCCTAGCATACTCTACTCTAGCCTGCTCTACTCTATCCTAGCCTATTCTACCTAGCCTAGCTTACTCTATCCTAGAGTACTCTACCTAGCCTAGCCTATTCTATCCTAGTCTAGCCTACTCTATCCTAGCCTACTCAACCTAGACTAGACTAGCCTAGCCTACTCAACCTAGCCTAGCATAGCCTACTCTATCCTAGCCTACTCTAGCCTAAGCTACTCTACCTAGCATAGCCTACTCTAACCTAGCCTAGCCTAGCCTGGCCTAATCTATTCTAGCCTAGCCTAGCCTACTCTATCCTATCCTAGCCTAGCCTACACTATCCTAGCCTAGCCTACTCTACTCTAACCTTGCCCACTCTATCCCAGCCTATTCTAGAATCTACCTAGCCTAGCTTAGCCTAGCCTACTCTACTAAGCCTAGCCTACTCCATCTAGCCTAGTCTACTCTATCCTACTCTATCCTAGCCTACTCTATCCTACTCTAGCCTAGCCTAACCTACTATATACTATCCTACTCTACCTAGCCTAGCCTAGCCTACTCAATCCTAGCCTACTCTACCTAGCCTAGCCTAGCCTAGCCTACTCTATCCTAGCTGAGCCTAGCCTACTCTATCCTAGCTTAGCCTAGCCTACTCTATCCTATCCTATCCTAGCCTAGCCTACTCCAACCTAGCCTACTCTATTCTAGCCTATTCTACCTTGCCTAACTTAGCCTAGCCTACACTAAAAGCCTACTCTACCTAGCCTAGCCTAGCCTACGCTATCCTAGCCTAGTCTACCTAGCCTAGACTAGCCTAGCCTACTCTACCTAGCCTAGCGTAGCCTACTCTATCCTAGCCTACTCTAGCCTAACCTACTCTACCTAGCCTACTCTACCTAGCCTAGCCTACTCTAACCTAGCCTATCCTAGACTAGCCTACACTAGCCCATCCTAGCCTACTCTTTCCTAGCCTATTCTAGCCTAACCTACTCTACCTATCCTAGCCTACTTTACCTAGCCTAGCCTACACTATCCTAGCCTACTCTACCTAGCCTAGACTAGCCTAGTCTACTCTACCTAGACTAGCCTAGCCTACTCTACCCAGCCTAGCCTAGCCTACTCTATCCTAGCCTACTCTAGCCTAACCTACTCTACCTAGCCTACTCTACCTAGCCTAGCCTACTCTATCCTAGCCTATCCTAGCCTAGCCTACGCTAGCCCAGCCTAGCCTACTCTATCCTAGCCTATTCTAGCCTAACCTACTCTACCTAGCCTAGCCTACTTTACCTAGCCTAGCCTACACTATCCTAGCCTACTCTACCTAGCCTAGACTAGCCTAGCCTACTCTACCTAGCCTAGCCTAGCCTACTCTAGCCTACCCTAATCTACCTAATCTAGCCTACTCTATCCTAGTCTACTCTATCCTAGCCTACTCTAGCCTAGCCTACTCTATCCTAGCCTACTCTAGCCTAACCTACTCTACCTAGCCTGATCTACCTAGCCTAACGTACTCTAACCTAGCCTAGCCTACTCTATCCTATCTTAGCCTAGCCTACACTATCCTAGCCTACGCTACTCTACTCTAACCTATCCTACTCTATCCTAGGCTATTCTACCTAGCCTATCTTAGCCTAGCGTACTCTATCCTAGTCTCCTCTACCTAGCCTAGCCTACTCTACCTAACCAAGCCTACTCTATCCTAGCGTAGCCTAGCCTAGCCTACTCCATCCTAGCCTACTCTACCTAGCCTAGACTATCTTAACCTACTCTACCTAGCCTAGCCTAGCCTACTCCATCCTAGCCTACTCTAGCCTAACCTACTCTACCTAGCCTACTCTACCTAGCCTAGCCTAGCCTAACCTACTCTATCCTAGCCGAGCCTAGCCTACTCTATCCTAGCTTAGCCTAGCCTACTCTATCCTATCCAAGCCTACTCTACTCTAGACTAATTTACTCTATCCTAACCTATTCTAGCTAGCCTAGCTTAGCCTAGCCTACTCTATCCTAGCCTACACTACCTAGCCTAGCCAACTCTATACTCGCCTAGCCTAGCCTACACTATATTAGCCTACTCTACCTAGCCTAGACTAGCCTAGCCTAGCCTACTCTATCCTATCCTACTGTAGCCTAGCCTCTTCTATCTAGCCTAGCCTACTCTATCCTAGCCTAGCCTACTCTACCTAGCCTAGCCTAGCCTACTCTACCTAGCTTAGCCTAGCCTAGCCTAGTCTATCTTAGCCTAGCCTAACCTACTCTATCCTAGCCTACTCTACCTAGCCTAGCCTGGCCTACTCTAGCTACCCTACTCTACCTAGCCTACTCTATCCTATCCTAGCCTAGCCTAGCCTACTCTACCCTAGCCTACTCTAACTATCCTAGACTACTCTAACTATCCTAGACTACTCTATCCTAGCCTAGCCTAGCCTAGCCTAGCCTAGTCTACTCTACGTAGCCTAGCCTAACCTACTCTACCTTGTCTAGCCTAGCCTAGCTTACTCTATCCTAGCCTACTCTACCTAGCCTAGCCTACTCTATCCTAGCCTAGTCTAGCCTAGACTACTCTATTCTAACCTACTCTACCTAGCCTACTATATTCTAACCTATCCTAGCCTACTCTATTCTAATCTATCCTAGCCTACTCTATCCTAGAATACTCTAGCCTAGCCTACTCTACTCTACCTAGCCTAGCCTAGCCTAGCTTACTCTACCTAGCCTAGCCTACTCTACCCTAGTCTAGTTTACCTAGCCTAGCCTGGTTTACCTTACTCTATGTAGCCTACTCTACCTAACCTATTCTACCTAGCCTAGCCTAGCCTAGCCTACACTATCCTTGCCTACTCTACCTAGCCTAGCCTTGCTCCAGCATATCACTGGCAGTCTCTTGTGAGTGCGGCACACACCTGGCTTACAAGTGTTTGATAAGATCCCTGTCTTGTTTGCTAATTGTTTTCATTTTCAGCACCCTACGCCATGTTAGCCCGGTGCTAACCCTAACCCACGGTAGGCCTCTGCCCTGCCATGCAGGAAATGAATAAAATAAAAATATATATAGCAGGAGAGCCAACCTGTAATCTCTCTTTCACATTTAATATGATACAGTAATATGTTTCTTTCCCATAAAGTTAGATTTACCTTATTACATAACTCCTTGATCATATGTATAGATTAGCTATTGGATATATTATTTGCTTTCACTTTGGTTGGTTTGTGCTGTTTTGATCTTGAC
>WSFP011407173.1:0-25291 GCA_009831015.1 Picea engelmannii
AGGTTGTGAAAGCATGTTATTAAATGTGATGAGGCTAGAATTACATAATTGAGTAAAATTCTCATAATTATTTCTCAAGGAAATAATTATTTTGTCACAATTTCATAATTATGAAATAAGAATTATTTAATAATTGAGAATAAACTCATAGTTGAAAAGAAAGTTCGTGGTGAGTTGGAAAATTCTCATAATAGAGAACAAACTCATAATAGGTTGGAAAAAACTCATAATTAAGCATGAAACTTGTGCATGACTTGTAATTTCTTAGTTCACATGCCATCAAGCTTATCGATGACTTGTAATTTCTTAGGTCACATGCTATCAAGTTATCCATGACTTGTATCCACCTAATTCACATGTCATGAAGCCTATCTCTAATATATTCTAAAATACTTTAAGATGAGGCAAAATGAAGGATATGAGGAGAAGAGTTTTTTAGAGTGGTTATGATGTCAAAATAGAGAGAGAAGCTCGAGAGGCTAAGGAGGAGCATCGGGAACTTGGAACTAGGAGGAAAGTATCAACATTCAAGGTATGAATTGATTTAATTTATTCATGTTAATGACTAAGATCATTGGTTTTCCCTAATATGTTTGTATTTCATCATGCAAATGTTTAGATCTAATTCATCTCTTTATAGATATAATTAGAAGTAAGTTAGATATAGGATTCTTTTGTATACATGAAGTAGGCTGTAGAGCTTGGAGCTGGAGTTTCACAACTACAACGTCTAGGAGATACAAAGGAAAACCTCAAGAAAGGTATGAAAATATTCACCACTCCTTAGGATAATGATGAATCTATGTGTTTGAATCTAGATCTAGGAAAATTGTAGGAATCACCCCCTTTCTGTCTAGGATCAAGGGAAAATCCTAGGGAGATCTTTCTGTTCATTTAGTGAGATCCATGTGATACTTTTTCTTATAACAATATGCCTTTCTAAAAGTGAACCATACAATTATTCATTGCGAAGAGGGTGTGTGCACGAAGTTGGAAGATGAAAAAGTGGCAAGGAGGTCAGCAAGAACGCATGTGTTTTCTCATGAACATGCATGTGTTCTTGATGCTATCGGTTTGGAAAATCCTGAACCTCCACTCAACTTTCCAAGTAAGTTCATCAGAAGGAACGCATGCATGTTCTTAGGAATGTGCACATGTTATTAACAACACATGCATGCTCCTAGGAACACACACACATTCCTCTAATATAGGATTTTTAAAGGGTTGTGGGCATGATTTGTGCCCATTCGCACACATCATGCTTGTATTTTTACCCTCATTGATAAAACAGAGAGGATGAGATTTGTCAAGATCTTTCCACCATGTCCCAATCAATACGGGTATGCTTGATTTCTCTTCATTTCCTCCCAATTTAGTAATTTTTTTCTTTTATTCAATTAATTTAATATATTCTAAAAGAATATCAATTAGGGAAATTTTTAATCTTATAGAGAAATCATCTAGAAAATTCAGATATTGACCTCTTACATTGCCTAATATTTCTCCTTTAAAAATAATTGTAGAGAATTTACAAGAAATGTGATTATTTTATGATTTTTTTATTTCTTAAAATTTGTATTGATGTTTTTTGTAACTTTCTATTTCAATTAAAAAAACAGTCCTAATTTACATGCCATGCCTTATGAAATTGTAGCATATATTATAAAATGGAACCCATAGACAATGTAAACCGCCACCAACAAACCAAGGAGAGAAAAACCCTAACTCACCACAACCACCCAATGTAAACAATGAAATTGATGAGGGGTTGGCTACACTAAGAACACTTGTAGATCAATTAAGGGGCACCAGAGAAACAAGAAAAGAGTCCTTGAACACTTCTTTGGACGTAATTGTGAGGTCCATTACAAGTGCCCAAGGGAAATTGACTTCTATTTCTGATTATAGGGAAAGAATGTTTGAATACTACAACATTGGATTAGATAGAAACCAAGTTAGAGACTTGGGTATTACAAAACAAGAACTATTGTCTATTTTTAGGTATCCTCAAAATGGACAAGAACTACCTATGAACAAAAAATGCATTTGTATTGACTAGTGTATCCATCCACATATTAGTCAAAACTTGATGGATAGGTGGTATATGATATTTGATAAATCTCCCTGCAATAACAGGGATGTGCCCTTATATTTTTTGAGAAAATTATTGGCTGAATTTATTTTGGGTAGACATGTCAACTACTTTGACATGGATGACTTCCAGGGGGTGGGTCAAGGGTCCGCATAGGACCAAGATCATGCTAGGTGTGATCCCATGTTAGTTCCTCATCTCCCCAAGTGAAGGAATGACCCTCTGCCCAGTAACCTCTTGATGCAAAGAGATTGCAACAGGTACAACAAGCTATTTCATCATTGACTCAGAGCCTAGTGAAAAATGGTATCTTTGTTGCACTATCTCGATAGGAGGTTCTTCCCAGTAACATTGATATAGGGGTCGGAGCTTCACCCTGCATAGGAGAGTACAGTGAGGTGAGGCCACATGGACATAGTAGTTGTCCATGTGAACCTCATAGATGTTCGAGTTGCAGACATAACTACTATGGGCCTATGCAGCCCAATGGAAAACACAGCTTCATGGAGGAGGTTCGTATCTTAACCATCTCTATGTTCTTCATTGTTATATATTTATTTTGTATTATGTGTATTTATATAGATATTTTTTGTATGTTGTTTTGCAGTTGTTACATCTATGTAGCAGACCCTCTATATCCATGGATGAGCCAATGCCTATCTCCACCACTGATGTAGTAGTAGAGGCAGACTACTCATTGGGAATACCCTATACACATGTATGTGTCACATTTAATAAATTCACCATAGTCATTTCTTTATTTTATGGCATCCTCAAATTTTTAATGTTCTTGTGTTTCAACAGGATGTGAGACCAGGCGATGCCAGGGAATGTCCATCTAGGATGGAAAATTCACCTACATCACATGTATCATGTGTAGAGTTAAATATTGTTTAAATCTCAAATTTGTTGTGTTTATGTATTTGAATTTTACTATTTGTTAATAATAGTTCCATATTATGATTATGTATGCAAGTTGCTGACATATTCGCATGTTATAGCACTAGTCCACTCCCTGGGAACCTAGGCCCTGGTTCTAGGCTACCTTACTCCAAGACAAGGGAGTTGTCATCACGTGTACAACATGTGGGGGTCCATCGCCGCCCACCCCCAACATTTGTCTTGTTCCATGCATCCTCAGTGGATTCATCTGCATGCCACCCATCTGCACCACCTCTTCCATCACATCCATCCGGGTGCACCTGTATGCCACCCACCTCCGCCACCATTTCCATCAGCCCCTTCCATTGAGGCTGCATAGTAGAGGTTTCCTTGGAGAAGCTTGTGCAGTTGAGTGCTCCAACTTCCATTGACTCTCCATCAAGGCCATATTCACAGTGAGATAATGTGTTGATGATACTTTTTATGTATCATGAATTTGATTTTACACATATTTGTTTAATTTTCTTGATTTGATACTTGTAACCGATGTAGGGTGGCATCATTGAGAAATTGGGGTCATGGAGGAGGGTAACACCCTCATGATTTTTAGTATCATATGCGGTGAGTTGTCTTAGGTTAAATTATAGAGTATCATTTTGTATGTCTTTTAATTCATTGAGGAAAAAAATTATAACAATTTTTTTTATTTGTGCAGTCTCCAGAGCGACAAAGCACGCCCGGGCCCAGAAACACTTGAGGTGCTTCCTCAAGCAAGAGAAGAAATATAGAATTACAAGATGCTTCTGAGGGTGGCAAGGGTGGCAGTGGTCAATGATTGACCAATTACTGCCATTTTGTATCTAGGCCACCATATGGTTGTTTTTTATGTTAGGGCACTTGCTATCTCTTTTTATATTGGGCAGGAAGTGCCATTTTGTAAAAAATGTACAATTTAGATGATGTTCAATACACACACACACACACACATTTCATGGCACTCTTTTTATTAATCTCATTGTTTCCACATTTTATGTTGATGAATGTATGAATTTAAAGTGTATGATCATATCATTTTTTTCTAAAGTGATTATAAATACTTGTGTTACACATTAATAAATCTCTTATGGTGGAAAATATTGCTAAGTGATAAATCTATAAGCAATTAATGGTTCTCATTACCTAAATTTGAGAAAATGTTGAAGTCCCATCCTAGTTAAGACTCCAGGAACCAATAATAACAATCATGTAGGATAACATAATCACAATATAAATAAGAGAGTTGAAACCTCACATTACTCTATCCAAACTGAAGCATGGTTCATTATGATGGAAATCACAACATGCTACATGGTTCTTAATGCAAAATCAACACATAAAATATGAGTGCACAATAAAGCCTCACATCAAATGAAAATTTAAATCAAATGGATTTTTTTTAAATGAAAAATAAACTCAAGTTCATGAACCATAAATATATTAATTTTCAATATATAGTACTGGTTACTTGAATTAAAAACCCCAAAACTAGTAAAATGTAACAAAACATTTAATTAATATTATACACTAAAGAAATTTTGAGCAAACAAATGTGACTTACTTACAATCATACTAAAGGAAAGAAATAACACACACATGGGTAGTGCATGAAGCTCCAAAGTTCCACATTTCAATTTACATGTTTAAACAAATCACATAACCATGATCATCATAAACATATAAAATTAAAATAATATCTCGAAACACACAAATAAGTCCAAATGTATACATATCAAATGTATATATCATTCTAACTAAACCCAACAAATACTAAGCAATGAATCTCTAAAATAAGTAAAAAACAAAGTTCTAATCTTCTAAGGCCAAAATATAGGTTGTTACATTTAGAAATCCCTAGAACACTACTATGAGCTAAAATAGACTAATCCCTCCTTACATGTCTTTCCTTTCCTTTCCATGACATGTCATTTCTATTCCATTCCATTTCCATGCCATGAAATTGCCATGCCATGCCATGTCACTGCCTTGTCTTTCCATGCCATGTCATGCCTTGCCAAGTCATTACATGTCATGTTGTTCCATTTCCATGCCATGCCAAACCATTCCATGCCTTGTCATTTCCATGCCATGTCATTTCCATGCCTTGCTATAACATCCCCGGCCACCCAGGCTGGGCCATGCTACTCCAGAAAATGCTCTGATACCATATTGTAACATCCCCATCATCCAACTGGGCTATGTTACGTAACAAAAATTCAAACTGCATGCAATTAAAACATATACACAGAGAACTCTTGTGGAAATATATATATAAAACATAAAATAGACAATTAAATTATGTAAATGCACATATTCATACAGAATGATAATAAAAATATACATGCAACACACACATGAATAACCCATAAAACTAGACACATAAATAATAATGCAACATGTAATTTAACACACAATTGACACTTATCTTGGTAAAAATATCACCAATTGTGTGCAGACCTTCCATGAACCTCCCATCCTTAGACCACACTACTCATCACTCTAAGTAGTAGGTCACCCCCGAGATGGGACTAAACTCCACCCGGGTAAATGGATTCCTAACCAGGCTGACGTATCTCAGATAACAGGAAAGACTCTGTCACAGGTGCCAACTCAAACTAGCAGCCTATAGTCCCTCATTCCCCACATGTCTGTCCCACCCTAGGAAGTGTGCCCCTTCTCTTCTAGACAGTCCCTCGGCTGCCCCACTTCCTTTCCAGGGCTTCAACAACAAGACAGATAGGAAGTCTCAGAGCCTTGTAGCTGCAGTTTAGCACCTTTAGGAAATCAATTCCCAGCAATTCTCTCACCCAAAGAGAAATTTCTCATGGGCCTGACAACCCACCTCTTCAATATCCCACGGGCCTGACAACCTGCTTCTTCAGTCCAGCTCCCAAACTAGCCAAGTACAGGTACAGGTATAGGTATGGGTATGGTACTGGTTTAGGTACGAATACAGGTATAGAGAGGTACAAAGGACAGCTCAATGAGTGTGTGAATGATCATGGAATGATTGGAAAATGAACTAAGTTTAAGCTATATGTATGCATGTTCCCAACTTGACACTTGTCATGTTGGGAGCTACTTTGGCCCACTTGTCCCCATCCTTAGAATTTAGAATAAAATAATTATCCATACTTTATACTTTAAGGAATATTAATATAATATTCTCATTTGGATTAATCTCCCTAGCTTATCCCTTTTCCTTAAATTTTATCCCCCCCCCTTTCCCTAACTAGTGTATTTTAGTCCCCCATACTCTTTTATCGTGGTCGGTCTGCGTGCAATGATGTATTTTATATTAATAATAAGACATATAAAAAAATAGGCTCAGTGGCCTTTAAAATCTAGGCTCTCTGGCCTAATCATCACATAATCCTTCTAGCTTATAATAAATTGGCTCACCAGCTTATAAAACATAGCATATACTCAAAGGCTCCCTGGTCTCAAAATCACGTGCACTTAATTTTGTTACATGCAGTATCCCAGAATGTGCACACTTCATCATTTTATTGCGTAGTACATGTGTGCACTATACCATGGAAGGTGTATACAAAAAATGATATCAAACAACTCACCAGCTTAAGTACATTTTCATTTACATTTACAATTGGATTCGACCTAGAGGTATTACAATCCCCTCCCCTTATTTATTCATTGTCCTATGTGCATTATGTACACATATACAACCAAAATTTCAAAAATCCTCAAAAATATGCAGATATTCTTCCTGCATTGCATCCTCATGCTCCCAAGTAGCGTCATCAAGACCGTACCAGGTCCATTGGACCTTTACAAGCCCTATGGCTCGATTCCAGAGCTGTTTGATTTTTTGATCTAGAATGTGTACCAGATGCACTTGGAAAGCACCTTCTTGTTCAACCTGAATCACATTTCAATCCATTACATGATTAGCATTAGGTATATATTTCTTGAGCAATGATACATGGAATACATTATGAATAGACATAGATGCAGGAAATGAAATCATATAAGCTATTGGACCAATCCTCTCTAGGATTTCAAATGGCCAACAATAGCGAGCTTCCAACTTTGAACAATTTCCCAACTTCAGGGAACTTTCGTTGGCCTTCACTTTCAAGAATACATGGTCCCCCACTTTAAATTCCCTAAGTTCTTCCCTTATTAACATATCTTTCCCGCCTGTCTTGGGTAGCCTTTAAATTTTTTTTTATTTTCAACATTTGCTCCTCCATTTCCTTGAGAAAATCTGGCCCAACCAATACTCTATCTACTAGGTTATCCCAGTTTACTGGTATGTTTCACTTTCTACCATAAAGTGTCTCAAATGGGCTCATCTTTAGAGATGTTTGGTACCCATTGTTATAAGAAAACTCTACTTAGTGTAGGTATTCTTCCCATCTTGATGGTTTATCCATCACATACATCCTCAACATATCCCCAATCACTTGATTCACCCTCTTTGTTTGTCCATTTGATTCTGGATGATAAGCTATGATAAAATTCAAATTTGTTCCAAATCCATTAAATAATCCTTTCCAAAAATTTGATGTAAATTTTGAATCTCTGTCACAAACAATTGTCTTAGGTATACCATGTAATAGAGCCATTTATCTCATATAAACATCAACAATGTTGGTTGCCTTGTGAGTGAGCTTTACTGGAATAAAATGGGCAGCTTTAGTAAGCTTATCCACCACTACCATGATAGAATCATGTTGCTTGTTTTTTTTGGGCAGTTTGGTGATGAAATCCATTGATACAACTTCTCATTTCCACTCAGGAATGGGTAATGGATGCAGAAAACCAGTTGACTTTCTATGCTCAGCCTTTACCTTTTGACATTCCAAACATTTGGCAATAAAATCAGCAACTTCTTTCTTCATTCCTGGCCAATAATATTGGCTCTTGACAACTGCAATAGTTTTCTGATAACTTGGGTGCCCAACATAAGGTACATTATGCATTTCTCTCAATAACCCATTTTTCAATTCATGAGAATTTTGTACATAAATTATGTCCCTATATATGAGAATTTCATCATTTTCTAGCGTATAGTCTTCAATTTTCTGCTGCAAATTGCCTTGATGTAATTTTGTCACTAATTCCTTGTATTGCAAATCTAATTTTCCAGCCTCCAAAATTTTATCTTTAAAATATGATTGGTACATGATAATGGTTGTAGCATGCAACTCATGCACTCTTTTGTTGAGTGCATTAGTCACTTTGTTCTCTTTCCCCTTGATATGCTTTATATCATAGTCATATTCACTGAGAAATTCTAACCATCTGCTTTGCCTAGCATTTAGAGTTGGTTGATCACGTAAATATTTCATACCCTTATGGTTTGTCCTCAACTCAAACTTTTTCCCCATGAGGTAGTTCTTCCACTTCCTCAAGGCATGCACTATGGCTTCAAATTCCAAATCATGAGTGGCATAGTGTCTTTCATGCTCCTTCAACTTCCTTGATTCATAGAATAAAACAAACCCATTTTGACTGAGGACTCCACCAAGGCCTTCTTTACATGCATCTGTGCATACAATGAAGTCTTCATTTGGATTTGCAATCCTTAGTATTGTAGCACTAGTTAATAATTGCTTCAAGTGTTGGAAACTCTTTTCACAATTCAATGTCCACTGAAACTTTGCACCCTTCTTTTGCAAGGAAGTGATTGGGTGTGTAATCTTTGAGAATCCTTTAATATATCTCCTATAGTAACCTACAAGGCCCATGAATGATATTACCTCTATTGCATTCTTTGGTGCTGATCATCCTCTATTGGATTTTATCTTCTCAGGATCCATTGCTATCCAACCTCTGAAATGATATGTCCCAAATAATGAATTTGCTTCTTATACAATGATCACTTGCTCAATTTGGCATACAAATTATGCTCCCTTAATACTTGTAATATCATCCTCGAGTGTTGTTCATGCTCTTACTCTGACTTAGAATATATAAGAATGTCATCTAGAAATACAGTGACAAACTTATCTAAGTATTCTCTAAAAATATCATTCATTAAACACATGAAGAAAGCTAGTTCATTTGATAATCCAAAGGGCACCACTGTGAACTCATAATGACCATACCTTGTTCTGAACGCAGTCTTGCTGATGTCTTCTTCTTTAATTCTTAATTGATGATAACCAGACCTAGGATCAATCTTGGAGAATATTTTTGCATCTTTCAACTGATCAAAGAGGTCATCAACCCTTGGCAAAGGATACTTGTTCTTCACAGTTACCTTGTTCAACTGCCTAAAGTCAATGCAAAGTCTCAATGTTCCATCCTTTTTATTCACAAATAAAATAGGGGCACCCAAGGTGACACACTTGGGCATATATACCCCTTCTTCAAGAGCTCTTCAAGTTGCATTTGAAATTCCTTCAATTTTGGTGTACTCATCCTGTAGGGAGTCTTGGATACTGGAGCTGCTCAAGGCATCAGATTGATGGAGAAATCGATGTCTCTTTTAGGGGGTAATCTTGGTATTTCCTTAAACACATCTTCAAAATCTTTTAGGACCGCATAATCTTCAATATTTGACACTCTATATGTAGGTGTTTCTTCCATATGAGATGCAAATATTTGACACCCTTTTCTGTAACATTTCTTCAGCTGCAATGTTGAAATTTCTTTGATGGTCATTGCCCTGGGAATTCCCTGCACTTTCCTTAGGTTACCTTCCTCATCCAAGCAAGTAAATTCCTTGTTATGACAGTCTAGGATAGCATGATATTGGTCCAATCAATCCATCCCAATTAGACAGTCATAGGAACCTAAAGGAAAAACGTTTAAATCTGCCCTAGTGTTTAGTCCATTCATGTCCATAAGACATGACTTAACCATCCCATTAACTTTTCTTTTGGCTCCGGTAGCCAGCTGCACCAACAAAGATTTTTCATGCTTGCTTCTTGGAAAATGAAAACTTTCCACCATCTTAGGATCTATATAACTATGACTAGCTCCTGAATCAATTAAAATAGCAATGGTTTGGTTGTTGATAATACCTTCCACTTCAATCATATGTGGTTGATACTCTGCTTGTTTGTCGTCCAAGGCTACACAGATCCTTGGTACATTTCTTCCCATGTCTTCTATTGTTTCAACTTGATTCAGATTATGTACAGTCCTCACTTTTTCACCTCTGTGAGGGAAATCTCTAAATATATGATCTCCTTTACAACCCCAATATTGAATAAGTGGTTTCCTTGGCCTTTGAACCTCTTGTCTCAATTATTCTGGGTTCTCTAGAAGTTGGTTGTCCCTGAGGATTATTTTTGAAGAATGGTGGCTTATTCCCCTTCTTCCTCTGATTCATCTTGAATTTCGTTTTGTCTTCCCAAGATTTTTGGAAAGTTGGCCTTGATTTTTGTTGATCATATAGGAATTTATCTCACCTTATGGTCTCCTCCAATGTCTTGGGATCATCTACCTTTGAATCTTAACTGTCTCATCCTTGATGAAAGAAACATACTTCAACAATTCTAAAAACCTTCTTTCATATTCATCTATGGTCATATTCCCAATCTTGAGTTCAAATAACTCTTTCATTTTCTTGTCATAGTATCTCTTAGTCAAGTATTTCTTTTCAAAATACTTCTTGAATTCTCTCCAAGTAACACTTTTCTCTTTAATGTGTTGCACCTACACAAGTTGATCCCACCACATGGATTCCATTCCCTTGAGTTGATAGATGGAAATTCTTCCTTCTGCATGAGATGAATAACTATGCAATTGAAAATACTTTCTCATTCCCAACAGCCATGTCTCTGCATCTTCATCCTTCTTGTGCTCACCATCAAATGTAGGAGATTTGATTTTGTTCATTTGTCCTCATAAATCATCCACCCCAGACCTCTTATGTCTCCTAACAGGGGATGGACTTGAGTTGTTGTGTGCTCTCTTATTGGAATGCCTCGAGGAGTGACAGTGATGTCTGCTAACACTTCATGTTCTTCTTTTCTCATCAGGAGACCTGTGACTTCCTGATTTGCTTAAGCCACTATCCTTATCCAATTTATTTTCTATTCTATTCAAGCTCTGCATTAACTTCATGTTGAATTCCTCCTGTTTCTCCTTATCTCTCATAATTATTTCATTATCATCTTTATGTCTTTGGACATCCTTCTGCAAATTTTTAATGGTCTCTACCATATTCATGTTTTCATCCCTTCCTTCTCCATGTCCATTGGAGTTTGTTCCTTCAATGCCCAAATGGACATCCATCCCTATGATCTCATCTTCCTGGTTGTAAGTCCCCTATGCATATTTCATTCCTCTGCACACTATGTTGATCCTGATCTGATTTAGTTGTTGTTAACTCTGCAAAATGTGCAGCCAACAGAACTTTATCAGGTTAACTGACTCATCAATTTAATGAAAAATATGAACCATTTTGGTTCAATAATATATCAAAATTCTTTCTTCTGATTTCTTGAAAAATTGAATGCCCAGATCAATTTTCTTGGTGAATAATTATATTCCACTATCCAACACCTTTCCAACTCCTTCTTCCATTCTCAATTCTAAGTCTTGAGCATAAAGTTATGGTTATTTGAAAATTTTCCATTAATTTTTTTTGTTCCCTCTTCAACTTGGTGCAATTTTGCGTTGTAATTATACATTTTTGCACCTGCTCCATTGGAGTTTTAGTATGATATCAATTGGGTTTTTTGATTATATTTTGGACATTATTTCCAATTTTCACATTTTTCTGGGTTTTGGGTTGCTAGTTACAGCCTGCTGAAGTTCTAGGCCAATTCGTGTTTTTGGTCTGAAATGCTACAGGTACCTTCTTTGCCATATTAAACATTTTTAACATGCCCAGAAATTTAATTCATCTCTAGGACTGTGTTCTATGGTTCAATATCTTTCGATTGACTACTCATGTGCTTCAATCAGATTCTGAAGTAGAAAGTTATGGCCCTTCGAAGTTAGTTGGGTCTAAAAATTTACCCTCCATTGTTTGTCCTGTAACTTCTTCATAAAAGCTTTGTTTGTTGAACAGTTTACATCATTAGAAAGATCTCTCCAAGATCTTTCATTTGAGATGTAGAGACACATTTTACCTTGGTACACTCTAATCTCATGGTTTTTGAGTAGCTAAAAGCATTGTTAAGGGCCTCAAAAACACGCTGCAAAAAGATGACCTTCAAACAGTATAAAATGTTGCAGAAATTCGTTCATTTTTTGTTGTTGTAGACCATCCAAATGACTTTGCGCGCACAATTTTGTACATGTACGCCCATATTTATCATGCGTAGCAACACCATAAGGTAGTGCATGCTCCGCACAACTATAATCAATGTGGATCATTTCTTTGTCGCGCCCATAACTAGTGCACACTATGTTTTTGTCACGTGCCACTATCCACCACGCACAATTTTGGTTCTTGCACTAATACCTGTTGCGCGCAATTTTTGTGTTGCGCGCCACTATCCACCGCACACAATTTTGGTTCTTGCACTAATACCAGTTGCGCGCAATTTTTGTGTCGCGCGCTAATATTCCATGTGCATTTTACTCTACGCGCTACATTATGCCAAAGTTTAGTACACCCCCACCACGCACTAGTACTATGTGTGCACCATTAACTAAACTGTCGCGTGACAACATTTACCCACATTGCGGGTGCACCAACAAAATTTCTCTGTGCTCTGCCAATACTGTGCACACCATGTGCACCATTATTATGTGTGTGCACACCATGCACACCAGTATTACGCATGCACCCTCAATCCGCACCGCGCAATGCTAAATTTAGTGTGCACACCTACACGCCAAAATTTTTCGCACATTACCACTCTACATCGCACAATGCCAAAATTAAGTGCACGGAATCGCGCACCAATATTTTTCCACACAGTGTCAAATTTAAGCATGTGCACCCGCAAGCCAATATTTTTTGCGTAGCGCCAAATTTTAGCGCGCGCACCCATACACCAATATTTTTCCGCGCAACGCCAAATTTTTGTGTGTGCACCAGCACACTGATATTTTATCGTGCATCGCCAAATTTTAGTGCGCACACTCGCACGTCAATATTTTTTCGTGCAGCGCCAAATTTTAGCGCGTGCACCAGCATGCCAATATTTTTCCATGCAACGCTAAATTTTAGCATGTGCACCTGCACACAAATATTTTTCCACGCAGTGCCAAATTTTAGCGCGTGCACCAGCATGCCAATATTTTTTCGCGCAGTGTCAAATTTAAGTGTGCGCACCCGCATGCTAATATTTTCCAGATATCACAAGATTTTCACTATACATCATGCATTTTTAGTGCACCCACCTACGCACATTCATTTTTATGTGCATCAATTCCTCATGAATTCCACTGTATAAATTGGGGCGTTTGCTTAACTTTTTCCCAATTTTTACCATAGACATTTTGCAACTCTGAAATTTGTTCAATTTCACCCCGATAACACCGATTAAACCTCTGCAACAACAAATCGTTGTGGGTTGACATTTCTGGAACGAATTTTTCCCAAACTCAATTCACGAATTGAGAATTTTAATCAACTAATCTCGCTCCATTTGTCATGGCTTCACTGTAGCTTCAAATTTGACCAATTCCAAGTCTGAATTTTCCAGAACAAATACTAAATCAAGAATATCTCACCACTTGGACAAATTTCTCAGTTTTCCCATGAATTTAATAACAAAAATTGGGATTTTTTCCCAATTCCACGCAATTGCTTCCAATTTTTACTATGGATGCTCTGTAACTTCAAATTTGGCCACTTCGAAATAAATCCTATGTGAAATTTCACTTCAACTCAACTTACTCGGCCCATCCATGCTCAGTGTTGAAAACTTAAGCTCTGATACCATATTGTAACATCTACGGCCACCCAGGTCGGGCCATGCTACTCCAGAAAACGCTCTGATACCATATTGTAACATCCCCAACATCCAACTGGGCTATGCTACGTAAAAAAAAATCAAACTTCATGCAATTAAAACATCTACACATAGAACTCTTGCGGAACTTTATATATATAACATAAAACAGACATTTACATTGTGTAAATGCACATATTCATACAGAATGATAATAAAAATATACATGAAACACACAGAGGAATAACCCATAAAAATAGACACATAAATAATAATGCAGCATGTAATTTAACACACAATTGACACTTAACTTGGTAAAAATATCACCAACTTTGTGTAGACCTTCCACAAACCTCCCAGCCCTAGAACACACTACTCATCACTCTCAGCAGTGGGTCACCCCCGAGATGGGACTAAACTCCATCCGGGTAAAGGGATTCCTAACCAGGCTAACGTATCTTAGAAAACAGGAAAGACTCTGTCATAGTTGCCAACTCAAACTAAAATCCTACAGTCCCTCATTCCCCACATGCCTATCCCACCATAGGAAGTGTGCCCTTTCTCTGCTCAACAGTCCCTCGGCTGCCCGAATTCCCTTCCAAAGCTTCAACAATGGGCCAGACAAGAAATCTCAGAGCCTTGTAGCTGTAGTTTAGCACCTTCAGAAAATCAATTCCCAACAATTCTCTCACCCAAAGAGAAATTCCGCATGGGTCTAACAACCTGCCTCTTCAATATTCCACAGGCCTCACAACCCGCTTCTTTAGTCCCACTTCGAAACTAACTAGGTACAGGTACAAAGAAGTACAGAGGATAGCTCAATGAGTGTGTGAATGATCATGGAATGATTGGAAAATGAAATAATTCTAAGCTATATGTATGCATGTTCCCAACTTGACACTTGTCATGTTGGGAGCTACTTTGGCCCACTTGTCCCAATCCTTAGAACTTAGGATAAAATAATTATCCATACTTTATACTTTAAGGAATATTAATATAATATTCCTTTTTGGCTTAATCTCCCTAGCTTATCCCTTTTCCTTAACTTTTACCCCCCACCCTTTCCATAACTAGTGGATTTTAGTCCCCCATACTCTTTTATCGTGGTCGGTCTGCGCACAACGATGTATTTTATATTAATGATAATACATATACAAAAATAGGCTCACTAGATTTTAACATCTAGGCTCTCCAGCCTAATCATCACATAAGTCTTCTATCTTATAATAAATTGGCTCACCAGCCTATAAAACACAACATATACACAAAGGCTCCCTGGCCTCAAAATCGCACGCACTTAAGTTTGTTGCACGCGATATCCTGGAATGTGCACACTTCATAATTTTACTATGCAATACATGTGAGCACTATACCATGGAAGGTGCATACAAAAAATGATATCAAACAACTCACCAGATTAAGTACATTTTCATTTACATTTACAATTGGGTTCGGCCTAGGGGTATTACACTTGTCATTGCCATGCCATGCCATGCCTTGCCTTGCCATGCCATGCAATGTCATGCCATGCCTTGTCAAGCCATGCCATGGAATGTCTTTCCTTTCCATGGCATGTATTTTCGTGCCATGGCATGCCATTGCATTCCTTTCCTTTCCATGCCATGCCTTTCCAAGCCACGCCATTGCATTCCTTTCCTTTCCATGCCATGCCTTTCCAATCCATGCCATGGCATGTCGTTCCATTTCCATGCCATGCCATGCCATTTCCATGCCATGTCATTTCCATCTCATGCCATTACCATTTCCATGGCATCCCATTGCATGTGTTTCCTTGCCATTTCCATGGCATGCCATTGCATGTATTTCCTTTCCATTTCGTGTCTTGCCTTGCCATGGCATGCCATTTCATTCCTTGCATCACCATGCCATGCCATGGCATTGGAATGGAATGGAAAGACAAGGCATGGCATGGCATGGCATGGAAAGGCGTGACATGGCAAGGAAAGGATTGTAATGGAATGTCATGGAAATGGAAATGTCATGGAAATGGAAATGGCATGGCAATGACAATGGCAATGGCAATGGAAATGGCAATGGCATGGCAATGGAAATGACAGTGGCATGGCATTCCATGCCATGCATTTCAATGTCATGGCATGCCATGCCATGCCATGCCTTTCCATGCCATCCTTTCCATGGCATGCATCTCCTTTCCATGACATGCCTTTCCAAGCCATGCCATGTTAAAAATTGCCTTAAGTTTGCTAAAAATTGCCTTAAGTTGCCATGTCTTTCCTTTCCATGTATTTCCTTGTCCTGTCATGCCTTCCCTTGCCTTGTGTTCATGGGTCTAAATTATCCCGACAATAGTAAGGAGTTACCCCTAGTAAGAAGTCCCAATTATACCTTTCACCATTTGGAAAAGGGAACCCATCCAAATTCTGGCCCAACAGTCATTCATGGTTTGGTTTTACTTGTTGTCGCCTAGTCCATCGATGAGGGTGAATGATGAATGGTTATGAAAATGGAAGATGTAGATGAAGATTATGTAAATGCAAGTTTATAATCTACTTCTAATCTACCCTATCCTATCTAGGATCAAATTAACGTAAGTGAATGAGCTGTGACATGAAACTAACTCTTCCAATAGCTCTATTTAGATAGCTGAAATGAATAAATAAAGTCATATAACACATGTACATAAATATATAACCAGAATAGTATAAGTCACTATATCAGATACATTGGAAGCTCATTCTCTCAGGACGTATAATATAATAAAGAGTAACAAAACCATAAGAAAACATGTATTGTGTCAAAACAGTACATAAACAAACATGCTCTTACATCCCATGTGAACAACAAACATTCTTCTTGAAATAGTTCGCAGAAAAACAACGACATATGCGAGTCCTTCTTTCTATCAAAAGTTGGCCTTGAGGGCTTCTTCATATTAAAAGTTTCAGCAATACTTCATGAAAACTCTAAGTACATCTCTCCAATTTTAGTTGGCATTGTATTCCCAAAATAGTTCAGAAGTATACAATGTTTGAAGAGCCAAAATCCCTTTCTTTGGCTTCAATTATAGTATTTATTGAGGTTCAATAAGACATATGGCCTTTTGTCTCTCTCCATGACCTTTCATATTCCAATGTTTGTCCTCGTCCTCTTTATGATGATGAGTAACAAGGACAGTGGTTACATTTTGAATCTGTCTCCTAGCATTGGAGGGTCATCGTGGATTTTGGCCATATGTGCCTTGCGCATCATGAAGACTAGCCTTGGGCATGGGAGCATCTTCATCATCCGAGTTTGGCAGTCAATCATAATGGATTTTTTAGATCTCTTCTTCATCCATTTGCCTAATATTTTCTTTGTTGCTCCTCCATCACTGCTACATCTTTCGTTATTTCTCCTTCATCGTCTTTAGTTGTAGATTTCATCACGAGAATGTTGAGTGCAACCCTCTTTCGCTCAGTACTTGGCACTATTCAACATACAATAGATGAAAGTAACTCCAAATAAACCATCAAGAATAATCATTAGAATGCATATAATGGAGGAATTAAATAATTGAAATATCAAATAAGCTTCCCTTGATTCAATCCCTGGTTCGTCTGCTCATGATCGAGGCATTGCATTTTCTGAGGCTGCCAACAATGTACCAAATATGCATACTGAAAAATTAAGGAAAAAAATTAGGAATTTCTTAAAACCTATAACTAGAAAGTTTTAGATATCAAAAACACATTTCCAACGGTATAAATAACGTGTGAAACAGACACCGGAGTCAAAAGTTGTGACCATTTTACGAAAGCTATTTTTTTAGGTTTCAAAGGAGTTAACATTAACTCCTTCGATTTTACATTAGAAGAGTTGATACTGACTCCTCCAAATATCCATCGGAGGAGTTTGAACGAACTCCTTCAATTTGCGTCGGAGGACCAGTCATGAACCTCGTTGGGTGAAAGATGGAGTTTGAGTTATGAAATTTGTTAAATGCTCGTGTTGGCGCACTCTCATCTAAGCTCTATAGGCAAGCGGTTGTTGAAAATTTAAATCCTTTGTCTCTATATCATCATCATGCATGAGTTATGAACTCACTGAACTTGAATTGTTGTACATTGAACTTGGTTTTATATAATGATGCTTGGTTTGATTCTAATTTAAATAAATTCATAAGAGGGGAGATCAAAAAAATTAAAAAAATATGGAGGCTTCCCCCACCACTCTAGCTCACCTTTCCTCACATGACATGGTTCATTTAAATCTTACATGATAAAATATTAGGATTGAGGGTAAGGGGGTGGCATGTCATGCTCCTTCCCCTTTCCACTCCATGAAAACCCTCTTATTTAATCAAGAGTAAAGGGGGAGGGGTGGTATGACTACGCCCTCTCCCCACATTTCTTAACACACAATATTGCATATGGAGGGGGGTCGTGACATGGAGGGGGTAGTGGGTCATGCCCCCTCTATCAATCCAAATGTGATCCAGAACAAACCAACGCAACATAAAAACCATTGTAACCTCAATGCTTTTGAAATCAGTTTTCATCATCGCAAGCTCTTTGCATACATCGATAAAGTTAGTATTAAGTCTCATGCATGCATCAATGGAATTAAAACAAGTGAGATAGCCACGTAGTGGTTAGTCCTGCCTAATTCAAAATTAAAATAAATAATTTATATAAATATATAATTAAAATAAAACTAAAATAATATTAAAAATAAATATTCAATAAATCATATTATGTTAAAAAAAAAAAAATTTACTTCTTTATTAATAAAATAAAATAAACTTTTAATAATTTTAAATTATTAAATTTAAAAATATGTGAATTAACAAAACAAATAATTTATTAGGATTAATAAAATAAACTTTTAATAATTTTAAATTATTAAATTTAAAAATTATTAAAAAATATAAATATAAATCTCACACAATTTAAAATTTACAAGTTTCTAATTTAAAATAAATATATATTAAAATGAAATATTAAAAAATATAAATATAAATTTCACACAATTTAAAATAAAATATATATATATGTAAGTTAGTTAGGAGAACGTTACTCAATGCACACGTACATGTTGGAGATGTGATGGTTGATTACAGGCCTGCACACACGCATGCATTTTGAGTATCCATATTTAAATTAAATTACTCACCAAAAATTTACATTGACACTATCATAAATAGAACCACTGCATATTGAAAAATTAATATATATTTAAGGAATAGTGGGCAGTGTCACCTTGCATCATTTCAACATGCAGTTTGTCCACGTGGAAACCTAGGAATAGCATCGATTTACGGTTATCACAATGCATGAAATCCAATTGTTAAGTGAGAGGTAGCCATGAGGGTTATTGCTTAAGCAGTTATGAAACCTTATTCCGCAGTTGTGAAACCTTATTCAGTGTAGTTGAGTACGTAATACCAACAATTCATGGCCTAAGAGCAATTCATTTGAATGTTGTCATATACATTCTTGGAGATATAGAATTGTATCGATTTTTCTATTATCACAAAATGATATAAAGACAACACCTTAAAGATATGAATGCTCTTTTTCAATGCTCGGATCTTTGATCCCAGATGAAAGTATTACGATATGTTTTTCTTTGGCGAGTTTTAGGGTTTTGACATGAACAGTTGTCATTAGAGTTGTATTTAGAAGTTCAATCTCTTGTTGTGCAGGGAAAGCATGATGCTTAGTACATCGATTAGGATTGTGTATCATATGCCTAAAGGGACTACTTTCTAACAGCCTTAACACCAGGACCGATCGCGTTGAGCTTTCAATTTTGGCTTTGAATATGGATATTGAAGATAATTGTTTTGTTGGGAGGTTGTCTCTGATATACGGGGCATTGGAATACATGGGTTGTCATATTTGGAAGTCATTAATCATTTCCTCTCGCTGCTCATGCTCTTGAGCATTTCTTATAATTAATTCAGTCCTCCCAAATGTGCATCAAGGAATGAATTCTTTGAAGTTGTATTTGCTTGATTTCATACAAATGGTATACAACACCAATCTTGAGTGGTTCTTATAGATAATTCAATCCGCCCGAATGTGCAACAAGGATTGTATTTTCTTAATCAATTATGTATAGATTATATAAAAATTATGTTAGTATGATATATGCTTTGATCCTGAGTGGTTCTGATAGATAATCCAATCAACTCGAATGTACAACAAGGATTGTATTTTCTTAATTAGTTACATATAGATTATATAAAAAAAATATGTTAGTTGGATATATGCTTTGTTTTTAGCTAAAGTGCAGTAAGCAAGATAGTTAAATATTTATAATATTAAAAACGAAATTGCTATAAATTACCATTAAAAATGAAATCGCTATAAATTACCATCTACATCGAAAAATCGAAGATCTTTTAACAAAGAGAGAGGATGAAAGCTAAGTCTGAACAAAATGAAAAAGCTTCATTGGTTTTGCAATTACCATGTGACTAGAATCTAATTTACACTAAAGCTAAGCGGATTGAAGGATCAGATCGAGAATTCCCTAAAGTGAAAATAAAATATCGAGGTTCAACTGTTCATCTCTAGACATCATGAATAAGCTTCCACAAACCTAAAATAGATCCAGGGTATCAACTCCCTTTAGTTCCAATGTTGCTACAACACAAACTAATTTTATTTTTTCTAAGTTTTTTCTTTAATATCATAACACAGTTATTCTTATTTTTTAATCTTTTATCCATAATAGTATAGCTTATTTTTATCAAATAAAAAGTGATATTCATGGGCTAGTTCTTCTACCTGCAAAGAATTGCTCAGCAAATAGTCAGTATGTTCATGGAATTTCTCAGTGAATAATCACTCTGTCCATGCTTTCAATTTCTCTTGCGTTCATGGAATTGCCCAGTGAATAGTCACTCTGTCCATGCGTTCAGTGATGCTTCTTCCACCAGGTCCATGCGTTCAGTCATGCTGCTTCCACTAGGTACAAAGTAGCTCTTTTTTTTCTTCTGCTTTGCTAATTGCACCAATTTCTATCATGGATATCCACAAGCTAGCTGCAATTAATAGAAAAAAGACAATATCAATACATTAATATGCTAGTACTCAAAGAATTACTCAGGGAAAAGGTCTATACCTACAAAGAATTTCTTAGTGAAAAGGTCTATACCTGCCAAGAATTGCTCAATAGATAGTTAGTCTGTTTATAGTATTGCTCAATGAATAGTCACTTCGTCCATGCTTTCAATTGCTCATCTATTCATGGAATTGCTCAGTGAATAGTCACTTCGTCCATGCTTTTAGTGATGCTTCTTCAACCAGGTACAATGTAGCTCTTCTTTTCTTTTGCTTTGCTAATTACACTCATCTTTTCTTTTTATTTTCTAATTTCACTCATTTCACTATTGTCCTCAGTTCTCTATTGTCCAAAAGGACAGAGACCTGAGACCCAGTAGAAGAGGAGACCTCCAAATTATAGGACAAGATGAGGAAGGAGGCGACGTCAAACATGTAGCATCGCATCTACTATAGGATAGGATGAAGAAGGAGAATGAATAAGGAGGAGACATGTAACATGTAGCAGCTAGGAATGAGTAAGGCAACAACTTGGACAGGATGAGGAAGGAGGAGACATAGAATAGGTAGCAACAGCTAGGAATGAGAAAGGTAGCAGCTTGGACAAGATGAGGAAGGAGGAGACATTGAATAGGTAGCTAAGGAGAAGATAAGGAGGAGACATCGAATAGGTAGCAACAACTAGATGACAGGTAGAAGCATCGACTACAATGCATCTGCAATGCATGCAATGCATTATAGATGTGGCAATGCTGGAATAATTTAGTTTTTTTTCTTTTTAAAATTAATTTTAAAACCTAATAATTGATAGGAATAAATCACCTACCACTATGACTAATTTAGTCACATCAATCATATCAAACCAATAACAAATTCAATTTTTTATATTTATAAAATATTTAAAATTAAAAAAATATATAAACAAATAATTTTTATTAAATAAGAGGCAAAGAAATTGAATAATGCACCAATTATTGTAGAAAAACAGACTAAGTAATACCCGGTCAACGATAGTTGACCGCTAGGCAGTTGTTATAGTCCCTCTCCTAGGCAGGGACTAATAAAGTGTGTCAAAGTGTGAAGTATTGTGTTCAGGGGACTTAGTACTAAGCTTGCCAACTATGTGCTAGACTTTATGTCAAATATGCCAACCATCTAAGTGTTTAAGTGTTTGAGGTTTTTATTTCATTTTAAAAAGGGTGCTCATATTTTAAAAGGGGAAACGTGGGCCATGGTCCCTCCCCTCCACTTAACTTACCAACCTTTCCATGTGCTTTGTATAAACCAACAATACCTTGACTTTTTAAAAAGATATTTTAATTATTTAAACTTTGAACTCATTTAAAAATTCAAAATGTTTTTTTTTTTTTAAATTTAAATCAATTTAAATTAAATTACATTAAACTGAAATAAAATAAAAAAATCTCAATACAAATTGATTCGCATGGGTGTGAAATAGAGGGTATTGACCAATAATCTTATTGAAGGAGGTCTTAACACCGAAATATCATAACTTATTCATATGACCTCCATTTTGGGTACCCTTTTTTGCAATGCGGAGAGCATGAAGAGATGCTCTTAGAGAAATAATTCATCATGCTATTCAACCATTTCGTCGGTGCCACGACTGGTGAGGCTAGTTTGGGCGAGAAATTCCTAAAGATTGTTGTGGCACTTCCAGGTATCGAATTTCGATTCTATGAGTTGCATTGGAATCATAATGTCAAAAATCATACAATTAGCATCTTTCGGAGATGAAAAAATCACTTTGGTAGACGTCGAAAAATTTACGCTCAGTGGCATTTTTTAATGGAAGTTTGGATCCCCCATTCATTGATTCTTCAACTAAATTGAATTTCATCTGTTCCCATGCCATTTGTGATATATAAGCTCTTAGTTCATCCACTGAAATTGAGGTAATTCATCAATAGTGCAAAGTTATACGTTCCCCAAAACATCCAACTTACGTTTGGAACACTTAGCACTGTGTAAGAGTTGGGAGGATCAAATTTATTTCAAAGTGTGTCTTAGAGCCAACACAAGACCAACATGTGTTGTGATTAACCCATCTAATGCTAGACTGTGCTTTCAAAATCCACATTTAGTCATAAAATCAAGAAATGAAAACTAAACAAGTTGATGTGGTACACAAATGCAAGTTGTTGGCGATACAGTATGGTTTGATTATGACTGCAATATGGAACGGGTCATGCATAGTAAGAAATCAGTGACCAACGATATAAATAGGTGTGGAGACTTAGTCATTGGAAACCGTTTGGGAGACTAACTAACAGACGTAGTAAGAAGGGTTCGGTCTAGAACAGGATGAGATAGGACTCAAGGAAAAGGTGAGTCACGTTGAGCTAGTCAGTGTTGGAAAGAGGGAGAAGATCATATTCAATGCGCTTGGCGATGATGAGGGGTCAACATCCTTCAACTAACGTATCGAGGACATGAGAGGAAAACTTATCAACAACTATTGCATCAAGGACGAAAAGGCGAACCTTGTCAATATGCAGTGCAATGAATCGAAAGAGAATGACGCTACCAAAAGGTGATGCAATCGCATGAGTGGAAGGAAGTCGGTTGGTGAAGGGTTCATGTGCGGTGATCGTAATTTCAAAAATATTATTAACATATCAACATTTATCGTGCGCACCTCACCAGTGATAAGAATGTCTGTAGTGAGGTTTAGCGAAGCATGTCAGCACATAAGAAAATTTTGAAGGAGGAGGCCAATGTATAGGTGAGGAAATCAATGGTGCATTAATGCAGGGGTGGAAGAAAGGATGCACGCATCGATACAATATGTTTTAGTGCAAGAAGAGGAAACTTGTATAAGTGTAGATCGTCGAGTAGAAGTGATCAGAGGAGGAAATAGAAATGATGGGGAAGGGAGAGTGAGAGGAAAAACTTGGGTGTAGCCACTTGCATGAAAGAGAGAGTGTGATGGTCAAAGTAGGAAGAATTAGAGGGGGCCTCAATTTATTTCCTTGGAGAGGCACTAAGAAAATAAAATTGGGAGGTTTTTGTGTGTGCGCAACACCTTTCCATGCCATGCCATTTCCATTTCCACTGCATGTCTTTCCAATCCTTTCCATGGCATGCCTTTCCTTTCTATGTCATGCATTTCCAAGCCATGTCATGACATGCTTTTCCAATCCATGTCATTGCATGTCTTTCCTTTCCATGTCATGCCTTGCCATGCCATGCCTTGCCTTGTCATGCCATGTCATTCCATGCCTTGCCAATCCATGTCATTCCATTTATTTCCTTGCATTGGCATGCCATGCCTTGTTTTTTCATTCCATGGCATGTCATGCCTTGCCAAGCCATGTCATGCCATGCCTTTCCTTTCATTGGAATGTCATTCCTTTCCAATCCATGCCATGGCATGCCTTACCTTTCCGTGACATGTCATGCGAATGGCATGGAAATGGAATGGCAAGGAAAGGCATGGCATGGAAATTCATGACATGGAAAGACAAGGCATGCAATGGCATGTCATGGAAATGGTAATGGAAGTGGCAGTGGCATGGAAATGGAAATGGAAATGGAATGGAATTGTCTTTGCATGCCATGCCTTGTGTTTCCTTGCCATGTCAAGCCTTGTTATAGATAATTTATTGTCCTTTGAGTGGATCACAAGAAGTTTGTATCTATAATCACAAACACCATTAAATTATTTCCAAAGTCAATTAACTTCTAATAAATTTATTTTTAAGTTAATTTAATAAAAAAACTGGCATTCATGTTGCATTGCTTTTTTTTTTGCTTAAAAAAAATAATACCAAGTACTAAATGAACAGGTTTAATATCTAAAAATTGCAATCAAATGATTCATTAAGCATGTGATTCTACAGCTTGTTATCCCATCTATCTTAGATAAAAATACTTGCATGAGAATTTCAATGTCATTACATAAGCTCTCGGATTTTGGTTCAAAATATTCTTTAATGATTTTATAAGGATGATAACAAATAGTATGGTTAGGTAACTTACATTCAAGTGATGCTAGACCACTTTCATCAACTTGAATGCATTTAGGATTTATTCACCGCACACTGCTCAATATAGGTAGGGACAATGAACCCATATTCTGGCACTCTTGACCTCCCTGTTGTGGAGTTAACAATGTTGGAGTTCTTGCCCCTCCAATCATTGGTGGATAAAATATGGGAGGAGAGTGGGCATGGGATTGACTAGTTTCTGGAACATCTGACTGTCCAACAAGAGGTTTCACCACAAGAAATTCTTCACCAAAATGTTGTGCATGAGTTGTCTCTCTAATTTCATCCATTATATAATCAGCTCCAAAAAAATCCTCCATCATTTGGTCATCCACAACATGTTGCCTTGATGAGATACTACATGGATTGGTCTTTACTAAACTCCTACGGTTTGCTTGTGGTGATGGA
>ML859741.1:0-25291 GCA_009831015.1 Picea engelmannii
TTAAAGGAAAACAAATTGGGTGGCCATAAGTGTTGGCACCTTGGTTATTAATGAAGGAAAAATGCTTAAAGGAATTCATGTGAAACTTTTGAGTTTCATGTGTACCGATTTGGGATCATGAATGACCTATAGTAGGAAGCATGGTCCTGCTGTAAGAGTGAATGAAAATGAATAAGCCATGTGGTGAAGAGGTTGGTTAAATCCCAACAAACCATGGCCAAGAAACTGTCATAAAGTGTGACAAACTTGAAATCAATGCAAGAGTGCATTGGATATGAATGTGGCCATGAATATTGACACATTTGTTAAATCCTTTGAAATGTTGAAATACGTTTTGAAAGGTTTGGTATGTTTAAATGAGGCATAGGCAAGGAATGAGACTCCCTTTTTATATTTATATAGATGTGATGAACTGTTAGTATGCATGGTCTTAGCACCAGAAGTCACCTATGGATTGTGGTAGAGGTAAGCCTGATACCCATCAGTTTTATATGTCACAATGAATGAATAAGGGTGGTCGAATGGGCACAGACCCAAGAGAATATCGCTTTAACTCAGAATCTCAGACCAAGCAAAGCATAAGAAAGTGAGTTCTTGATCTAACTCTAGTCAGGAAGTTGAGCTTAAAATGAGCAGAGGGAAGACTTGGTGAGAAAATGTGAGAGTTTTCTATGGACATCTAGTATTCCAACAACCTAAGGAAGAAAATCTTCAAGAACAAGATCCTCTTGGACCCAAAGTTTCAGACACTAATATATTCCTAAATGACACAATTATAAAAACACGATGATCAAACCTACATCACAATGCTACTATAACAACTCGAATGGATCTTCCAATTCTGAGCTACTTAGTGTAAGAGGGAAAAGATAACATAGGAAACTGATTAAAACTGGTGAAAATATTGTAGTGATCAAAACTACATCACAACAACATAACTACCCTCGACTGGATCCTCCAATTCCGAGTGTTTTAACACACTTGTTTACAGAGATACGGAAAAAATATGACTTTCATTAAACAAGAAGTCTCAAATACAGATGCATAACCAGAGGAACCAGTACCTCATAAAAACTTTACAATACTGGAGCCTAGCTCAACCATCCCTGCTTACAAATTATAAAAAATGAGTATATATACTCAGAATTGCTAATGGCCCCCAGGGACATGAACAAACCACTGCATTCAAAGATTTGAATCTCCTCCTTCTATTGTCAAGCTGCACTTGTATTCCTTTTTCAGATGCGAAATTAAAACAGTATAGGCTTTGCAGGAAAACCCATTTACACAGGAGTTCTGGGCTGTCAGCTAGCCGCCACGACCATCCTTTCATGCTTTCCATTTATGTGATGAAATGAGGTTTCAACCACCATCCCCCACTTTCATTAACTGTCTCAATTGGGATCGGGATGAGTTATGACATCAATGAATTCTCTAGGCGGTGCCCATGACTTTGTCGAATTAATCTTGATGCCTTGAGCCATGCTTCTCTCCTTTTGCAATCAAAACAAACACTTTCAACCCTTGGCATAGCTATTATCCATCGTTCCACACGACGTCGAGCCATGAACTTGCGCTTATCCCCTAAATATTTTTTGGGCTTCGCATTACGAGATTTTTCACTCCCCTTGATTTCAAAAATCCTGATGCTCAAAATCGCGAAAATGACCCATCTAGATCGACGGTCAGATCTGATCTAAAATTGACGGCCAAGATTGCTTCCCCGAAGACTCCATGTCACCAGATATACATGACAGGTGCTAATATTCTTCCTAAACCCACACACCATAGGGCCGTGGGCTATGATTATGGGCCCAAACTTTGAGTGCTTCGCGATTTCGCGTGTCAGGAGTTTGCACTGTGCTCCATGCTCGAACCTCCGATATGCGAAATCACGATTTTGCATTGTCTATTGCCACGTGCCCCTCTGCTTTAGATGACCCAGATCAATTTTCAATTGTGGGACCACATACCATCGACACTCCTGGGAAGAATCTTCTTTGGCCCGGATCCTGTGCCATGCATCCCCTGGAATGGATGGCTCCCATGCATCCCGGGTTTCGGGACTTCGACATATCGTCAATCGACACTTCGGGACATCGACCATCGGGACTTTGACACTCAAGGCTTCGCACCTTGCTCCATGCTGAAACCCCTGAAATGTGAAATTGCGATTTTTCATTATCTGCTGCCATGTGCTCCCCTAGTTGGATGACTCAGATCATTTCACAACTTTGCATTTCACGAGTCTTCAAGACTCTACCTTCTTACTTTCTCGACTCACGAAATCACGAAAATATGATCCAACAGTCAATATTTTTCCTTTGATCAACGACTGTGATCTTTTCACTATTTCACATTTTGGGAGTCTTTGATGTGATCAACTCTTGACCTCCCTATTCATAAAATTGTGACTATGCCAATCATGCGCCACATGTCCCTCTGAAATGAACGGTCCAGATCTCATGATTTCGAGGCTTGGTATGATGCTAAACTTTGTGCAACTCTATAATCCCGATCACCTGATGGCCGTCGGTCTAATTTATTTGATGGATCTGACGACTGAGACTGAGCCTGCGCTTGATGGCTTTATGCCGACCAGGTATGTGTGCGCCTTTGCATACTCATGCCTCAACTTTGGATAAAAATGCATATGGTGGGTTTTTTAAACCCCTTTTCTCTCGTTTGGTCACCCAATGACCAACTTCATAGGAAAAACATCCCCTTTCAAGAATAAGTGCTAACATTAGGCTCCATGGGGGATAGAGTCCTTCTTGTGAGGCTCTAAGATCTCTTTTTGCCGTTCCATTTGCCTTCTGTTGGGCTATGGAGTCAAGTTCAAAACACACTGCTGAAAATACAGGCCAAAAGCAAAAACAAAAATAAACACACATACTCGAAGGAGCTTATTTATGTACAGTCCTAAGCTAATAAAATTTTACATAGTGCTAGGTGAAAGCAAACTTCCACCATAGCCATTCAAGTAACTTCCTAACTGGAAGCTCCTTCACTTTGTCGATGATTGATAATAGGTAATACAACCATGACAACAAAATGATTACATTCTTTAGCTTTCCTCCTAATGCTAAGGTCAGGATAAAGCTGGGCAGCTTCAAAACATGAAGGAAATACAACTCCATGTATTCCTTCACAGGCTCATAGGCCAAGCGACAAACTACAGAAAATTGGTAACAAACAACCTTCTCTACTACATAGCTACTCACACATTGTTGAATCTCTCTGGTAGGCACAAGAGGCTGACCAGTCGATACAGGCTGAGTGATATCAGGCGATGGCTACTCATTAACAGGTTCTGAACATGAGATTAATTGCTCATTCTATTGCTCCTCTGGTTCTTCTTCTTGGCTTTCCCAAGGGTCAGATTCATAATCATCATAAACAACCTGTGGGAAAAATCTGCTCTTCATATTGCTACTTAGTGTCTTTGGTAGGTCTAGGAGGGATGATTTCCTCAAGATAATCTTTCTTGATGAACAGAGGATAAGGCCCAACAGTCTGTTCTTGGAAATCCTGCACATCCATCTCAGAACTTGATTCTTAACTATCATATATAGGTTGGTCACTTCTCTGGTCAGTGAACTATGATGTGGGGCTTTGCTGCTCTTCGTCTGAATAATCCTCAAATCTAGGGATAATAGGACAAATTGGAACAATCTTCGGATCCTTCCTTTCAGTCCCAAATGTGAACACATCACGGTAAATGTCATGAACAAAAAGAAAAGAATCCTCCTCCACAATGGCTCGTTCCTTTAAAACTGAGACAACAGGCTTATGAGAGGCATAAACTAATGTCTCTACCACCATGGAATCTTGAATACTACCCTCATCAGTAGGGCCGCCAAGAACAACAAATTCAAGAATTGGAAAATCCTCTGTATTTTCTTCAAAAAGGAAGCAATCATGATCTACCTTCAACTCTTCTATCTCTGTAGAGAGTTATTCTACCAGCTTTGTCAACTCGCCCAAAGCATCTTCCTCTTCATGGTCCTCATCATCGTAGCTTTCATAAGACACATCCACATATTGATCACGACCTTCATATTCCTCACAACAATTATGACATATTAACTCAAAGGAATAATGCCTTTGACAGTGCCTACTGAAGTTTGCATGAAACTCTCTCAGGGAGGAGATGCTAGCAGGGGGTAAAGAATGATACCATTCACGCGCATCCCCTATTAATGAAAACATGAACATTTTTAATAAGATATCCTCGTGATGTATATCCCATTGATGCACGAGTTCATGAAACTCATGGAGATGCTGAGAAGGGTTGTCCTCTACATGCCCTCTAAATATGGGCAAAAAATCATCCCATTCATCCACAATAGGGACAACATTAGGAAAACTGGGAACACCAGAAAAATTAAAAGGAGCAAACCTTCGAGCCATGATTTTGTCCATTTTGAACCAGTGGAGTCAACGATCGATCCTTTAATCATGGAGTCACCAGGTGAATGATGCACAAATTTGAATGTGTCTGGTCTTTGTTCACCATAAAAGGCTATATCCTAACATTGTCATTCCCCCAGAGAACTTCTCAAGATGAGAAAGAAACTACTAAAAACCTTCTCGAGAAATCTCCTCTAGGTCAGATTTCAGGTGTGCTAAAAGTAGCCACAATTGAAACAGTGAAGTGGAAATAGTGGAGTCACCAGGTGCATAGTTGCAATATTTGAAGTACTAAGTTTTGATGCACCTTCAGGACTAGTAAACGTTGTTGTTCTACCTAGGGAAAATCTTCAATTTCGTCCCCAACAACGACGCCATAAATGTTAGCACCATAAGTCACCTCTAGATTATGGAAGAGGTAAGCCTGATACCCATCAGTTTTATATGTTACAATGAATGAATAAGGGTGGTTGAATGGGCGAAGACCCAAAAGAATATCGCTTTAACTCAGAATGTCGGACCAGGCAAAGCATAATCAAGTGAGGTCTTGATCTAACTCCAGTCAAGAAGTTGAGTTTAAAATGAGTAGAGGGAAGACTTGGTGAGAAAATGTGAGAGTCTTCTATGGACATCTAGTCTTCCAACAACCTAAGGAAGAAAAGTGTCAAGAAAAATATCCTCTTGGAGCTGAAGTTTTAGACAGTAAGATATGCCTAAATGACACAATTATAACAACATGATGATCAAACCTACATCACAATGCTACTGTAACAACTTGATTGGATCCTCCAATTCTGATCTACTTAGTGTAAGAGGGAAAATATAACACAGGAAACTGATTAAAATTGGTGAAAATATTGCAGTGATCAAAACTACATCACAACAACATAATTACCCTCGACTGGATCCTCCAATTTTGAGTGTTTTAACACACTTGTTTATAGAGATACATAAAGAAGTTGACTTTCATTAAACAAGAAGTCTCAAATACAAATTCATAACTAGAGGAACCAGTGCCTCATCAAAACTTTACAATACGAGAGCCTAGCTCAACCATCCCCGCTTACAAAATATAAAAATTGAGTATATATACTCAGAACTGCTAACGACCCCCAAGGAAACAAACGAACCACTACATTCAAAGATTTACATCTCCTCCTTCTATTTTTAGGCTGCACTTGTATTCCTCTGTCAGATGCGAAATTAAAATAGTATGGGATTTGCAGGAAAACCCATTTACAGAGGAGTTCTGGGCTGTCATCTAGCCGCCACGACCATCCTTTCATGCTTTCCATTTATGTGATGAAACGAGATTTCAAACACCATCCCCCACTTTCATTAACTATATTCATTTGGATCGGGATGAGCTCCGACAGCCATGAATTCTCTAGGCGGTGCCCATGACTTTGTCGAATTAATATTGACACCTCGAGCCCTGCTGCTCTCCTTCTGCAATCAAAACATGCACTTTCGGCCCTTGGCACAACTCTTATCCATCATTCCACATGAACTCAAGCCATGACCCTGCGCTTATCCCCTATAGAATCTCTAGGATTCGCATTATGAGAGTTTACACTCCCCTTGATTTCAAAAATCTCGATGCTCGAAATCACGAAAACGACCCATCCAGATTGATGGTCGGATCTGCTCTAAAATTGACGGCCAAGATTGCTTCCTTGAAGGCCCCATGGCACTAGCTCTACGTGACAGGTGATAATCTTCTTCCTAAAACTACACACCATAGGGCCACGGGCTATGATCACGGGCCTAAAATTTGAGTGCTTCGCGATTTCGCGTGTAGGGAGTTTGCGCTGTGCTCCATGCTCGAACCTCCGATACGAGAAATATTGATTTTGCATTATATATTTCAACGTGCCCCTCTTCTTTATACGGCTCATATCAAATTTTCATTGTGGGATCACATACCATCAACACTCCTGGGAAGACTCTTCTTTAGCTCGGATCCTGCGCCACGCGTCCCCTGGAATGGACGACTCCCATGCATCCCGGGTTTCGGGACTTCGACATATCGTCAATCGACACTTCGGGACATCAACCATCCAGAATTCGACACCCAGGGCTTCACACCTTCCTCCATATTGAAACCCTTGAAATGCAAAATCATGATTTTGCATTATCTGTTGCCACGTGCTCCCCTAGTTGGACGACTCAGATCATTTCATGACTTTGCATTTCACGAGTCTTCGAGACTCTACCTTCTTACTTTCCCGACTCACAAAATCATGAAAATCTGATCCAATGGTCTAGCTTATTCCTTTGATCAACGACTCCGAGCTTTTCGCAATTTTGCGTTTCGGGAGTCTTTGATGTGGTCGACTCTCGACTTCCCGATTCACGAAATTGCGACTATGCTGATCATGTGCCACATGTCCCTCTGAAATGAACGACCCATATCTCACAATTTCGGGGCTTGGTATGATGCTAAACTTTGCGCAAATCTATAATCCCGATCACCCGATGGCCGCCGGTCTAATTTATTTGATGGATCCGACGACTGAGACTGAGCCTGCACTTGATGGCTTTACGCCGACCAAGTATGTGCGTGCCTTTTCATAATCGTGCCCCGAATTTCGATAAAAATGCATATGGTGGGTTTTTAAACCCCTTTTCTCATGTTTGGTCACCCAATGACCAACTTCGTAGGAAAAAAATCCCCTTGGAAGAATAAGTGCTAACACATGGTTTTGAATATATATATACATGGATGCATGAGAGACTTTGGCTATGAAAAGAATGAATTGCAGGGAGAAAAAGTGTCATGGATATGGCAGTGTTGTAAATCCATAAGGGAGACCAATTTCTCGCTGAGCCAAACTGCAAGGAATGGTATTTCCATTTTTTTTTTAGAAAGTGAATTTGATTTTTAGTATGCACAACTCTGAAATTGTTTGTGACGATGTTATAAAGGTGTAATAAAATATATGTGCATGGGAAACTAACAATTTGTTTGGCTGATTGAAGTTGAAAGTGAAAGAAGCAAAGGGGTCTTGGATATGGCAGCATTGTAAGCCCATAAGGAAGACCAATTACCTGTTGATCCAAACCGCTATGGGAAGGAAAGTCCCATAATTATGATTTTGATTCTTGTGCGGAACAAATATGAAAACAAATTATGAAATTTGGAAATCTGTGGGTGACTGATTTACAAGAAAATTTTTGAATTTAAAATTTATGATGATGTCTCATGAATTTCTGTATGCCTGTAATACAAGTGAGAAGAAAATATATTTCCAGAAAGGAAAAATGATTAAAAAATGGCTATTACTGAGCCATGAGAACCCTGTGGTAAGCCATGATCACCTAGAATATATTGTGTTGAGGTAACACAAGATGGAGGGATGCCTCAGCAGAGCAAGTCTGAGGGACACCTCGACTGTAAGGCTCAATAAAGTCTCTGAGTTCTTCCTATGTGAGAAAACCTTGGCAAGGCAAGATGGATCACCCGAGGGACTATATAGCAGAGAAGGGGATGCCTGAGCCTAGGCCTCGAGGGTGAGTTACCGCAAGGAAGATGAAACCTTAATATTTCTTGTAAAATATTGATTGGGATCATGCACACAATGGGTAGTTCTTCCTGTCCAAGAAAACCTTGGCAAGGAAAGATGGATCACCTGAGGGACTGTATAGCAGAGAAGGGGATGCCTGAGCCTGGGCCTGGAGGGTGAGTGTAACGACCCTTAATTATTAAGATGATTAATTTAATAAATAATCCTAAAAATTAGCTAAACTATAATTAGTTATTAAATAACCTTAACTAATTAGTTATTCTTGACTATGCTTAATTTAAGTATAATTAACTCTTTAATCAATATGGTTAATGATTAATTTGATTATTAATTAATTAATTAATAAAGTATTAAATAAGGGGTGGATAATAAAATATAATGTTTAATTGGGTTACGTATCCCACAAGGGATAACGTAACCAATACGTTAGGATAAGTAATGAATGAATGGATAAGGCATTAATAAAGGGATAAGGTCTTTAAGAATGGGAGAAGGTATTTGGTGGGGGGAGTTAATGGAGGAAGGGCGGTGAAGGAGGAATAAGGGAAGTGGAGAAGGATGATGGGGATTCATTCTACGAGAGGGGGAAGAGCTTGGAGGATTGGAGAGAGTGAAATCTACAGTGGAATTTACAGTGCACTGGGGGGGCTACAGAGGTTTTGGGCTCGGAGGGCTAGGACATCCATTGATGTCCTAGGGATAGGCACTACTAGTCAGCAGGGAGGTTGGTTTTGGGGTGTCCTAAGGAGCAACATCAGGTTCAAGCTAAGGAAGCAAGCGAAGGGAGCAAACTGTGGATAACATCATAGTGAGGTATGTAAATTCAAATTCATGGATTGTTTACTTAGATTTATTACTTATTGCCAAATTCTACTTGCGTAAGTGTTAGCGTAAGTGTTGAGATAATTTGAAAATTTTGAAAAGTTTACTTCTTTGTAAAACTTATAGAAATTACAGAATTTACAGTAATTTGGTAGAAATTTAAACGTTAATTCAAATCCGGTCTTTACAGTGAGTGACCGCAAGGAAGATGAAACCTTGATAGTTCTTGTAAACTATTGATTGGGATCATGCACCCAATGGGCATGTCAAGGAAAAACAATGAGTTTCGATAACAAAACAACCATGTAGATACAAATCCACAAACTACGTAGGTAATTGTTGTGCTAATATAATGAAATTTTTCGTAGAAATTTTTATGCAATGTTTTTGCATAAGATTATGATTAACGTGCTTTTTGTCCAAGAATTATTGAAAGTAGGTGACCAATATTAAGGGTCTGAAAAAGGACCTGACCGAGAAAGAAGGATCAAGATTTCTGAAACAACTGAATGGGAAAGGAATGACAAGTGTTTTTGAGAAAGAACATTGAGGACGATGTTCCTTTAAGGGGGAGGGAATTGTAACACCCTGTTTCCCTCAGTCTGTAAATATAACTATATGGGCCAAGGAACTATGGAAAACTTAAAAGTGTGAATGTTTTATTTGATGGACCTTTGTACAAAAGGGTCGATGAATGTAAATTCTGTTATTCTAATAGAAAATGGTTACGTTTGGCATGACTGCTGAAAGAGGGGATGTGCTAAGAGAAAAAACCATGAATGCTATGAAAATGTGGTGGAGGGGACCAGGAATGGTTGTGTTAACCTCCACCAAACTAGTACCATGTTGGAATTAATTTCTTAGATCAGAACAACCCTTTGACCCAGGAATGAATTTCAATTGGGATGGTAGGTGGGAAGACCTACTAAAGAGTTAAAGAGGGGATGGGACAAACCACCCATCCGTAAGGCTTCCAGACCTGACCACAGATAGGGAATTCAAGCCACACACAATCTCACTGAGGAAGGCAAGAAAGGAAGAGAGGTGGGCAGAGGGAAGACCTGCAAAAAATGCAGAGACGAGAGCGGAAGCTCTTGGGTCCAAGGGAGGACTGAAAGAGGAACAATGAGTTCTGATCACAGAAAAGAGAGATTGAGCTGGGAGAAGGAGAGTAACCTTCGTCCTTATCTATTTCTGTATTGGGAGAAGTAAAGTAACCTTCATCCCTAACTTTCGTTGAGCTTGAAGTAAGAGATTGAATCTCAAAGCATCATGGCTTAAGCTCGGGGGTGGCCAATGATAAATCCATTGGGAGTGACTGAGCCTATGGTTGGGAGGAAACGAGCACCCCTTTCATTAGTCGCATCACGCCCTATGGTTCTAATAAATTTTTTCTTGCCTTGTGCTTTGAATTGTAATTAATGGATGCATGCGAGTAATTATATGTCTATAAATGGTTCTTTTCTATATTAAATGATTAATTTATGAGCATGTGTTCGTTCCCTTGAGAACCTATACTTGTTCTTGTTTCTTCCACATGCTCTAGTTTAATCACTCAAAGGTGCTTTCCCCAGGGAATTACATCACAGTTCTAAGAGTCGGAGCAAGCCTCTTAGCATAGCTACCGTTTTGATAATCTCACAAGTTACATTGCCTTGATTTAGAGCTTAAAGCTCTATGAGTTGGGAATGTTTTTCCTTCAGAACAATAGTCTAGGATACTTTGAACTCACTCCTAAGTCCTCAACCAAAAACCTGACTAAGAGCAGGGATCATAGCCCAAGAGTTATCTGAAGATCCATGTGACTTGGGTCTAGGAACCTTGGAGCTCAAAGCTTCGAGATGCCAAATTGCATGATAGTCAAGTCGAACCCTGCAATTGCTATGAACGGTTAATCTATGAACAAATATAGAGGGTGGGAAATCATTGCAGAGCGCAAAGGTGAAAGTAGTAGATGTGTTGGTTTGCGGCACACAATTCACCATTGTCATTGATCTCGTCGGGATAGAAGATCAACGATTCTGGTTCGACCAAGTTGGGAGAGTACTTATAGATTGTGGAGGTTGAGCTCTTTGATAAATAGCATGCACGTTGGGACCCCGCAATTGTCGTGAACTGTCGATCTGCGAACACCTCACTATCGGTCAGATCATGACCGCCAAACCCTGAACAGTTGCGAGATGGGTGGTAATGAGCCCTTTTGGAAGTACGTGGAGTAATAGAGTGCCTCGGTAACGAAGTGAATTGGGACCATTCATCACTAAGAGGGACAAGTGGTGCAATATCTACAACTCCTGACCAAGAGTTGAAACTCCCGAAGCCTAGAGAACCTGTGAGCATAAGAGAATCTGGACTGTCAGATCCAGAGGGCACGTGGCACTCGATCGGAAACTCTTGGTGAAAACACTCTGGGAGAACGTGATGGATAAGAGTTTGAAATCACTGAAGCCTGAACAATTGAAATAGTTGGGAGATGTCAATCTGAAGGAGGACACATGTCATCAAATCCTGAACTCTAGATAGAATATTCCAAAGGAAACAAAGCAAGGAGAATTTGAAATTTGATATGTCCAAAGGCTGAAGTCCTGAAGCAGACGAAAGTCGTTGATTTAAGGTGGATGCATGGCACCAGATCTAGAACTCTGGGTACAAAATGATTCAAAGGAAAGTAGAGGGTGAAAGTGCTAGAGTCCTAAAGTGGAATATCAACCATTGATCGAGAAGGGAGCTGAAGGCCATTGATCTGATATTGGTTGAAAAGAACTAAAGATCCAAAGTAGGTCCTGGCCGTTGATCACCGGGAGGGGTACGTGTCAATGGATCAACATCTCTAGGTGAATCGCATTGGGGTTTCAGTTGAGAATTGAGACTGCCGAACTTCGAAGACCCGAAGTGAATCTAGATCATCTGATCCAGAAGATACCTTGCATAAATCTATGGATTCCAGGTAAAGTCCCGAAGTAATTCACAGCCACCAGATTAAGGGGGACGTGGCAGAAATCTGTTGATTTCGAGTAAAGACCCGAAGTAGGCCTCATTCATCCGATTCAAGTGGACATGTGACAGAAATCCACATACTTTGAGGGGAATTAAAAATTGAGACTTGAGACTCCTGAAGTCCAAAATCGCAAAGAGATCAACACCATTGATTAAAGAGGACGCATGGCAGGAGATCTGTCACTACGAGAGAATGCAAAGGTTGAGAGATGAAACTCCCAAAACCTAAATCACAAAATAAATCACAGCTGTTGATTTATAAAGGTTAGTTCTGATATGTAGATTTAGAAAGGATAGATCTGAGCCATCAAGTTCAGAAGCACCGTCAAGGTCATGAGATTGACAGTCCTGTCGCATTGCAGGGACCGAAGGTGCCCGAACTTTAAAAAGTTGAGGGCAAGCCACAATCCATACCACAATTTTGGAGAAAGGACACATGGAGGCTTAAGGTGAATTGCAGGGTGAAAATTAGTTTGGTTTCAAACCACCCTTGGCTGTGCCCGCAATCGCATGGTTACATAAGGCCATCGCCCAAGGTCATATCAAGAAAGGGGCTTATTAGAAAAAGAGCTAGCGCCTAGACTCCGAGATTTCACAGGTGCAAAGAGGAGGGTCGAAGGTACCTTTAGACCTACACCAGGAAGTCGAAAGAGTTTGCTTCAAATTACAGAACGAGACTATCAAGGTCTCATAGAGTCATTTGGCTCCAGAATCAGAGATCCTTGACCAAGAGGTTGGACTAGTTCCCCAACCTTCCAAATTAGAAACCATGGATGGAGAATCTATCCTTTAAGAAAAGTGAAAATTTTTATGCCCTGTCATAGGTGTGTTACAATGAGGCAATTCAAATCAAATTGGCATTGCTTCGAATTGTAGGCACATCACTCATATGGTGGCAAAGAAAGTTGCAAAATTGCACACAACAAGTGGATAATGTATTTCCATGATGGAATGTTTTTGTTTTTGCACTTAGAAAGCAATTTTTTCCTTTGGGTTATAAAGAGAAGGCTTTAATTGAATACCAAGGTCTTAAACTAAGAAAAGGAAAAATAGTGCAAGAATACACAGATGAATTTCATTATATGGCATTAATGTTAGACATTCCATTACATACCCAAGAAACTGTTATGAAGTATATAGGAGGTTTACCTACAAATATTCGTAACACTGTATTTATGTTTGGACCTACTAATCTTGATGAGGTTTCTATTCAAGAAACACACATTGAGGCAGAGGGAACAAGAGTTGGTGTATCAGGGGAATCGTCTTTCAGAAAAGAGGACAAAAGGAAGTGGAATGACAAGAAATCAAATTCAGTGACAAGAAAGGAAGAGAAGCTCTGTTGCAAGCATTGTAAGAAAGAAGGGCATGATGATGACCATTGCTGGAAATTGCATCCCGAGAAGAGACCGAAGTGGTTCAAAGAGAAGAAAGGGAGGCAAACAACTACAACAACAACATGACCAATAGACTTGGGATCAGATTCGGGTGATGAGTTTAAAATCACAACGGTTGGTTTGAAAGGTAAAATTGGCGATGGATATGATTCTAGAAGTAAATTGTTTCACATAAGGGTCATAATGAAGCATACTAAGGTCGACACATGGATAGATAGTGGATCTCAATATAACTTGATTTCAGAGGAAGTGGTTAAACAATTGGGATTAAACACTTAGATGCATCATAAACCTTACTCACTTAAATGGATAAGAAACAATCATAAATTTCACATAACAAATCAATGCACTTTAAAGTTTACAATTTCATCAAAATTTGTGGATGAGGTAACATGTGATGTGGTACCACTCAATGAATGTGGAATGGTCTTAGGCAGTCCTTATTTGTATCATCACAAAGCTATCTTCTACATGGAACATAATCAATATCACTTAATCAAAGAAGGCAATGAATATGTTGTATATGCTCATCCCTTAAAAACAAATCAATCTCTTCAAACAATGGAACAATTAAGGAAGGCATCTCATGCAAGAAACACACCTATAATTGTGCCAAATCAAGCAATTTATATTAAGCATGAACATGAGATGATTGTAGAATGGAAGTTCAATCATAATTTTCTTCAAGATAAGCTAATGTTGTGCAAGTAATACAAACATATTAGCTCATTGTCAGTCATATTTTTGACGTTATCATTGCTAATGTTGTCAACATGGATGACAGTGGCTTCAGTAAGATGTGACAGAGTACAAGTGGCTAACAATATGCTATCAATTATCATGGTTGTTTTACAATTGATCTTGATGAGATAGGTGCACATGACAAAGTTTAAAGACAAAGAACAAGTGGGGTGGCCTATCCCACACTTGATGATTGGTTAGTATCCTTTTGGAGGACCAAAGGTCTTAGTGGGGAGGTGTGATCCAAAATGGATCTAGGAACCAAAATGGGTCCAGGAAGGCCTAAAAATCAAAGTTCCCAAAATAAGAAGAAACCAATGCCATTGAATCCATCTCGTCGTGCTGATTCTGACCATATAATGTTTTCTTCAAACAGACACCGTATGCGAAAGTTATCATGTTCTGACTAAAATTCCAAAGAGGCAAAAAGTCAACTTGTTCAAAGTCAACGATGACATCAACAGGTATGAGAGGTGACGTCAACATGCATAAATATGACATCATCATGATGATGTGGCATCACCATGAGGTGACACATGTCACTCAGTTTCGTCACTTTGGGACTGAGTTGGCACTGTACGGATTTGACACGTGTCACTGTATGGATGACACATGGCAGTCCATACAGTGACGTGGCCCAATGATAGGTAGACACATGGTCGTATGGAAAAAAAATGGGCATATGGTAGGCTGATGTGGCAGTGACACTTGGTAGGTGAATGGATTATATGGCAGATGATGTGGCAATACAGACTGACACCTTTCAGTATGGTAGGATGATGTGGCAGTGACAAGTGGCGGGTGACTGGGTTGTACGACGGTGATGTGGAAGTTTGAATAGGCCATTGCGTCAGAGGTACAGGCCAATATCAGGGTGACACATGGCCTAATCATAGGGTGCCATGTGGCACCCCAGATTTTCCCAAGGTTGGCTGGGTAAAAGGTTTGTTCCATCTCCAGGGGAATCGAACCCGCGACCTCCCAACATGCCAACGATCTAACACCAAGGCTCTAACCAACCGTGTTATCCGTGTGACTTGGTTGATAAACGACGCATATATTATAAGTGTTGATATGGTGTGCATGTTGGGGGATAGGTTCTGGTCGGTGGGGGCTAGCCTCGACTGACCAGAAGCTAGACCAGGGACTGCTGAGATTTTGGAGGGCGTGTGGACCAATAGGGATGTGGCCATATGGACCATATGACTAGAGCAACAACTAAGAACCAGTGCTCAACATTTAGTGCCCAGCCTGAGGCCACATGGAAACACCCATATGAAAATGGTCCCGGTTAAAAGGGGATGGCATGCCATATGTTCATTTTTTGGTTTTTTAACCATATATTATAATTTTATTGATATTTTAGCTTGATTTTGGGAGATTTTGGCCAATATTGGAGGATCTGGAGCCCTTTTTGAGGCAAGCTCTTGGGAGGAAGTTGGGAGGATATTACCAATTTTAAGCCTATATAAACTAGAGGTTTTTGGAAACCTTAGAGAGGTTCAAAGAAGGATAAATGCTGAGGAATTTGTCAGTCAAAGCCATTTTTATGCAGGGAAGCTATCAAGGAGAGTAACTTTGCGGGCCATTTCTGGGAGCTTCGTTCATCCATTTTCAGTGCCGTCAGTTATGTTGGGTTCATGAGATCTAGTAGAACACAACCGGATCATTTTGTAATCCATTTGAAATTTTTCTGATGTAATTTTTAAGCTTTGAAGAGAAATAAGAAAGCCTTACCCACTAAGACAAAGGCCCAAAGATGTAGGCGATATTGCTGAACTCCATTAACAATTTTGTTGTTATGGTTTGTTGATTCTTTGTGTTCATTTCCAGATCTATATGTATTCTTATGGCTGCTATGTTAAATATTTAATTCTTCCTCTTTCTTCAAATTCCTAAATGGTTAATGAACTCATGCTTTAAAAATTCAACCATAGTCCTTAAAATATCTTTTCGGATCAAGCTCCCTTGTGTAGAGGAAATCTAGTTGGGAAGGTACCTTATAAACTCGTGGAGGTCCCAAGCTCAGTGGGAAGAGGGAAAATTCTATTGTTTCTAGTGGAGTGAAGGAGAGTGACCTTCCTGAAATATTTTCTTAAGTTGGTAGTCAATTGAATTAGTCCATTGGTGGTATCATGGCTTGGCACATGGTGGCTTGTTATAGAAAGGAACTATACATCATAGCTTACGATTGGGAGGAAATAATTTTCCCTTCGGTGAGTTGGTTGGTTGAGATTCTTCACTGAAGAGATAAGTGTTATTGCTTGTTGTGTCCAATGCATGTTTAATAATGAAGATAATTTTTGTTGTTGTTTATGAGATGAATGTGGTTAATTGAAAGGATGTTGAATTATTGAGTAAAATGGATTATGTATGATTGTTTTCACTAATTAATAATGGTAACTATGAATACCTGAATGAGAAATGTGAATGCAGGTTGTATCCCTAATGCTTGGGAAGGTTGTATTCCTAATGCTTGTGAGTGGTAGAGGAATGCCCTAATGCTTGGGAAGGTCTTTGTGTAGTTTTAGGAAGCCTTATCCCAATGCAACCTCCTACTTTGAAATGGAAAGTTTACATGATACCAAATATTCAATGGGATTTTGGAGTAAAAGTTCCCTCAGCTGGATGTAGATGTGAGGAATGCCTGTGGAAGTTAGGAAGAGTCCTTGGAAATTAAGCCTAAAAATACCTTATCCTGTTAAGATTTAGAATTGGCCTTTAACTCTTTTGCAACCCCTATTTGAATCGAAAGGATTTATAGTCATCGATCTGGTGGAGAGGGGAGATCTCGACCGTTGGTTGGACAAGGCCATTGAAGGGTCCAAGTGAAAGGATGCAATGGGATTCTGATGATCCAGGTGGATATCTATGGCCACCCACCTATTCCAATTGGCTCAAAATAGTCTTTTGACAACTTACTATTTTTAGCAGTTTTTTCGGTTCCTAAACTTCCAGGGCCATTTTGAGGGCCTAAATGATTTTTTTTGGGATCTAGCACATCAAACACAGATAAAGGCTTTGACTGAGGCCCCATAATTAATCTCCTCGATGATACCTTTCCAACAAGCTATCGTGTGCCCAAAACGAAGATCATATGCCAAAATTACGCCCCAGGGAAGTCGATACACCAAGCTACCCAAAATGGGGTACACAAAACTGTTGGGTTTTCATCGTCGAGGGCTAGGGTTTTGGGATTTATTTATGTTAAAAATTCCTTTAGACCCTCATTTTAATCCATTTTCTTGCGAATTTGAATATCCATCACATCTCTTCTTAGAGATAAGATGCCACCATTCTAGTGAGTCTTTCACTCTGTATATCTACAGTTTGGTACATTTCACTCATTAATAGAAATTGTGTACTACTGTATTTCTGTGTTTATGGTTGCATATATGATATATTTATGTTATATTATTGGATATATGAGATAGATTTTTACATTTATTAATTATATCTCTTCTCTCATTTCGTGCCAAAAATAATTCGGATCATCCGATGGAGAAGACTTCGAGTCAACGAGAACCATTGATCCATTGCAAGTTGAGCGGATGAAATATGGACCATAGAGACCGAGTGAAAAGGGTATAGGTATATTGGAGGAAGGATGGTCAGAGAGGTCTAGAAAGGTGCACATGAGGGATTATGATAGCAAGAGAGTTTGAAGACCGTAGATCCATTGGAAGGTGTACCAATGGTTAACAACCGTTGGATCTAGGATGATTTATCCCAATGAAGAAGACTTAGGAATTGATAACTGCTAAGAAGTTGTGATACCTTGTGTGAATATTGTTCATCAGAAGAGGTCTAATAGGGATCGTTAGATCCATTGGAGTAGTTCATCGAAGAGTGCTGGTCAGAGTGGACAATGATCACTTGGAGTGGAATCATTTTGAAGATAAGGGACCCAGAGTCAACGTGAACCGTGAATTGGTAGAAACATACCCCACGTAATCTCATCCGTAGATTTTACGAGGGCCCCACTTGTTCACACATTGAATGGGTGATGATATGGGTGGAAAACGTCGAGTAGATAGAGGTACCGATGCGATTGAGACCGTTGATTTCTGACTCCAAGGACTATTGGATCCATCAGAACGATCCATCGAAGAGGACCCATCAAAATGGAAAACCATACCTTGCGACCTGCTATTTTGACAAGTAGAGAATCTGAGTCACATCTGATCATCAATATAGTTGCGAGAAATAATTCTAGCCGCCCGATTGGGGGTGTTTAACTTCCTAGTCCTTCTCAAGAATTCCTTAAGGTGATCCAGTTGGAACTTGAGGGTCATATGAGTTAGATTGGATGCAGTAAATTGTGTGACAAGAGGATTTATCACATGTATCATGAAAAGTAGAAACTAGGGAGAGTAAACTTGAGTGTTTAACTGAGGAAGAAAGTGAAAAAAATGAACCCCCCACCAACCTAAGCGTCTTTAGGGGGTCGGGTGTGTTACATCTTGTGAACAATTTATGGTAGGAACGTAACTCAAGCATCTTTAAGGATAAATATATCCCACCTGAGGTAATTGATAGTATAATTTTAAATCTTACAAATGAATTTATGACAGACCTAAAATTCAAGGAACCGAGACTCCCCTCCATGCATGATCTTTGAATTCAACATTCCATGGGGATTCTTCCACAGTGTTGCTATGGGGCACCCTAGCATATTTGGAGTGGGCGTTGTATTATACCTACAACAAAATAATTACCACCATGTCATATACTCTCCACTATAGGTTGTGGTACCGATAATAGAGTGGAGTTCATAACATTGTGCACTCTCCTAGAAATTTCATTAAAAAAGGGAGTTTCCAAGCTCCAAATTATGGGTGTCTCCAAGATTGTAATCGATTGGGAAATAAAAAAATCAAAGTGACTGATGTGACACTTGATACTTTGCTCAGAGATATCTCAGACACTCTCCTTTCCTTTGAATGGCTATCCTTTAGCCATATCTATGGAGATTTGAATGCAAAATTTTCTCATTTGTCAAAATAAGCGTTGACTCTCCCGATAGGCACCTTTGGTATCTATGAGTTCCTCGACAACGAGGAAATGTGAGTCAATGGAATTTGGACTGTAGTTTCACCTAGGTGTTTTCATATCTCATGTGGATGTAGCCCTTCATGGGCTGACATGTAGTTGTTATGTAAAGTCAATATATGGTATTTTGGAAGCGATTGTATATGATTTTTGTAAACTGTTTTGACTCACAAAAGAAGCCTCTTTTTGAAAGGCTAATTGAAGGTGCCCTTTGCAGTCTTGATTTTGGACAAATAATATTTATATTCAATACTAATGAATATAATGATTTATTTTCATAAAAAAATGTTCAAAGCTTGAATTTCAATAATATTATACAACTATCATGAAGAGCCTAGAAATTATAAATTAACTAACTATAAATGAAACTGCAATATTCTTTATAAAGATTTGGGGTAAGTTGTCAAGTATATGTAGTCTTGTATTTTAATGGTTACCCACATTGCAATCTAAAATATCTCAATAGATATTAAAGTTCACACAAAGGAAATCACAGCATGTTGAACCTCTCCAACCTTATAGAGATAAAGGTTCCCTAAAACATTATTCAATTCAAATTCTATACAAGCCTCCAAATGGGCACAACTTGGTAACAAAAAAAAACCAAAAAAAAACATTGATTTTTCTTGGAAGTCAAAATCCTTTCGTTGTTAAAGATGAGACATGGGTTATTTTTATGATATCAAAATTCCATTGACCCATTTTCATGTGTCACCTTTTATTTTTTAAATTTACCCATATGTAGAATATTTCCCCCTTCATTTGTTTTATGTTCCACCATGCTCTTATATACAAAAACATTTCATTATACTTAGCCATTTTTCTTAGTTGTGCGAGATTACTTACCTTGTGCGGAGATTCCCTTTTTCATAGTCATTCCCCTGCATTCCACACAAGACTTCCATCCCACACTAGCCATGTTCTCCACATTACAACATTAGTTTATTTTCTATAGTGCAGAGACTCCACACAAACTTCTCCTCTAGACAAACATAACCTCCAAGCATCTCTATTTCCACACAATTGTCATGTGGAGAACTTCATATAACCCATCCTACGCACTCTCCATATTTCCGACCCCCACACTCCCACACACTTACATCTTCCACACACCTTACATCTCCTGCACAACTACACTTCTGCACAACTAGTTTCTAAAATGATTGATCTCTCTCCGTGATCTATACTTTGTGAAATTTTCATCCACATCTTTCACTTTGCACACTGCTCGAGGATAATTTATGATCCATTAATTGGTTTCAATTTGTGAGGTAAAGGGCATTGATCCGAGGTTAATGTGGAAGAATTATCCCATTTTCCCATGAACCACTTGCTTTTCGAAGTAACTTCCATTTATGGTTTTCTGTATTCCAAAGGAAATTTGTACGTGATGAAGGGATGTTTTAGTAAATTACATTCATTTACTTAACCTTTAAGAAGCTTGATCTCCATAATTCAATATCACATATATCAAAGTTCCTTGAAAGAGTAAGAAATATGGTAGCTAGGAGGAAAGAGCCTTTTGTGGGGATACGATTAATTCTCTTGCGCGCCAAGATAAATATTTTCATTGGCCTATGGAATATCAATGGTTCCAGAGATTAACTCCTGAATAGAAGAAGAGTAACAAATTATGGACGATTGACTTAGTTAATGCTGGTTGCATGCCTAAAGTCTTCAACTTCAAGGAGCTGGTTTCTTAGTGCGCCCGAAGATTTGATTGGAAAAGTAGAACAATTCGAGTAGCCATCAAGGGAAAGAACCTTGTTCCACTAACTCCCAAAATATTCAAAAGAATGCTTCAACTGTCTACATCCAAAAAAAGTCTTAGGATTTGTAACACACCTGATCCCCTAATCAACACTTAGGCTGGTGGGATGTTCAGATTTCCTTTCTTATTTCAAGACATGTTATCAGATTCATCAGTCACTTCTGTGAAGACTTCTCTGATCACAATTTATACTGTATTAACTCTTACAAATCCTCAGAGAAGCTCCTTCCCATAGTTTACTAAGGTGACTAGGTGTCTAGCATCCCTAATTGGATCATCAAGATTATTCCTCACCATTAGGTCAATGATCTATGGTGATTCAGACGCATTCCTGTTGGAATGCTCAATCACTAGGGTTGGCATATTATCCAATGACATCAAATTGATTGATCGTCCTACGAGATTCGACAGTCCTCAAAATTGGGATTCAATGACTATGACATCATCGACACCTCTACTGAATTTATAGTTACTTCCCACTCAAATATCCACTCTACTTGCTGATGAATGGGACATGTTATCCCCATTTTGTGGATAACTAAGGAGATGATGTCTCAAGGCCCTTATGTTGTAGATATGGAATGCCGAGAAACTACATGACCAACAATACCCTTTTGCACATATGAAAAATCCACTAACCACCACATATGGTCACATGTTTACAGATGGAATCCACCACACCAGTTGGCTTCTGAAAGGCAGTGGGCCTTGCTCCATGAGGTACAAGTAAATATTATAGTAAGCATCATTTCAATATTTAAGGCATTTGATTATGTTGTATCTTATATTGCTCTAGATTCCATGATATGTGCTTGGACATTATGCCTTTTTCCCTAAAGGGGTGACGTCCTCCTAAATTAGGGTTTAATTTGTGCAAAAAGTGAAATTTTAAGTGAATTGTTTAATATTAATTTTTTAAGGGGGAAAGATTAGGGTTGTTGACCCCTAATATTGTGGTTTAATCCTTATTTTGTGGACAAACTATGTAAACTACTTTTAGTATAAATAGATATCATAATTAGATCTCATTTTGAAATCATAACTCTCCCTCTTGTGAGAGGATTTGGTCTGAAAATTTCGGCCCTCTTGGCTCTTTTAGCTCTTGTGCATTTGTTTATGGCTATGTTATGAATGGTTGATGGAAGAAGGCCTAGCGCTAGCTTTGAATGATGCTTTCTAGCTCTTGTGGTGAATTATATTAGTATTTCTCTTGATCTTGGTATGGTTTTTACTCTCTTGCTATCATTTATTTCAAGTGAAGTATTGTTATGCTAGGAGCTAGGTGGGAAGTATAAGGGCATACATCCCCACCTCAGCCTTCATCATTTTATTTGCTTGATCTCATTGATTAAGGGTTTGCTAAGAGAAGTATAAGGGCATACACCCTCTTAGCTTAAACCATAGATTAGGGAAACTTGCCTTGGGAAGTAAAAGGGATTACACCCCCGAGGAGGTAGATTCTCTAAGCTCATTTTTACTCCATTAACCCAATAGTAAAGGAACTAGTCATTGATTTGCTGAATTGGAGAAATAAAATATTGCATTGGGAAACATGATTTTCGGTCATTTTTACTTCTTGCAAAGTGGTTTGTTTTCCTTGTGCCTTGGGAACCTCACAACCACTAGGGCATCCCCATATAGGGGATACTTATTGCTGCTGTTACAAAATTACATATTCAACCATTAGGGCTGCAGAAACCCTATCTTACTTACTTGAATAACTCTCTTATCAACCATTGGATTTTTCTCAAAGTTTGTACACTTGTTCTCTTTGGTCCAACACACTTTTTGGAAAAGTTTGAGGAGATTTAAGTGGATGATTTTCTTTCTGTAATACATTGAATGTTACAGCCATAAGGCTAATATAATTTGCTGCAAACAAGTGTTTACAACAACCTTGTCTTTTATGCTAAGAGTATTGGTTTTTCATCTTGAGTTTAGCTAGTCATTCACTAGTTTTTCTCTTGCATTTTATACTTGATATTCAACATTTATTGAGAAGCTTATATTATCATTTTCCTGCTGATATATACTATTATCTATTTCTGAAAAGTAGGGACAAAAACCTTAACTTTCTGATCCAACTAACATATATTGTTGCAAAGTGTCTTTCTTGTGTATCGGGCAGGTACAATCATCCGGAGAAGTATTATACATGTGAGGAAAAAATCACTTGACTTACAAGGCACCTCTTTCCACATTTCACTCCACTTAGACTTGACCTATAGGGGATTCAATTCCATCTATCTTCATCTCCATTTCAATCCCCCTAGGGTACCGAGATTGCCTCCCTAGAGTGACCTAGTCACCCTTGAAGTGCAAGACATACATCAAGGTGACATTGTGTGTAGGATTCCCAAGTTGTAGCACTTGCCTTATGGTTGTTTTATGATTTTACCAGCCTACAACGTGTGCTATAACATTTTGGTGTCGTTACCGGGGAGGATTTTGAATCCTCTTCGTTCCCTAATGAAACTTTGGTATGCTATCCCAAAGCCTTTCCCTTAGCTTACCCGACGACTCCACCCGAGGAACATTCAATTTACACCTTCCTCGATGAGTTCATTTTGAAATTCATTTGGTGAATCCACCTTCCCATAACCCTTCTTTCCCCAAATTTTTTCCCCTTGGGAATTTCAAGCCTTCTAAGTTTTACCAAAGAAGGCCTCCTCTCAAGTCTCCCATTGCTAAAACCCTTTTCCATAAATCCCTTCCCCTTGCTCCAATGACTCACCCTTGGGAAAGAGACCTATACAAACCCCTTAACATGGCCAATATCCAAGGTTACCCTAACCATATGCTAAGAGATGTCAACAAGTGGTTTCCAAATTTCCCAGGAAACAATGTGATAACTGCTAAAGGCCACATTTATGTCATGGGTTGGGATATGGACAATGTAGGTATTGATCACAAAGATGTGGCCATGAGAATTTTCGCTTCATTTCTGACTAAAAAATCTCTTGATTGGTTCAAAGGACTCCCTGATAATGATATCATGACCTATGATTCTTTTTTCTCCTTATTTCAAAGCAGATGGTCAAGAAAATCAAACGGTGGGACACTTGCAACTCAGTTCAATCAAATAAATAAAAAAAGAAAATGAAATGGTAAAGGAATTCGTTTCAATATTTGACAGGTTGTACAATCAAATTCCAACAGATTACCATCCCACAACATCATCAGTTCATCTCGTTTACATTAATTCCTTTGAAGGGTAGTTCTGATGCATTCTTAAAGATAAAAATCCCACGTCATTGGCAGAGGCGAAAGAGTTCAATATCGACATTGAAGAAAATATCCTTGATGCAAAAGTAGAACCTTTTTAGTACCCTTGTAGCATGACAAAATCAAGGACTAAGGTTTCCAACAATAGTGTTCTTGATCTGATTGCTCTCATGACTCAGTATATAGACCAAATAAATACTCAGTTTTATCGGGTGAAGAATTAGCTTATGAACCGTATGACTACAGTGGAAAGAAATCAATCTGATCCCAGACCTCAGTTTACCAGACAACAAAGAGATGCCATCGGTTGGAAACCAAGATCTTAGCAATAGGAAAAGGCCCCAGATACTTTGAAAACTGTTGGGACAATTGATATAGAATCTTGGTGTCTCCCATGTCAAGAACCCCACAATGAAGATGAATTCCCCTGAAAAAATGAAGATTATTTTGACAATATGAACTTCATGATTTGCAATCTCAACGATGAACATGTTACTCAAGAATAGATCAATGAAGCTAGAAGAATAGGATAAAGAGAAGGGAGAATCCAGACCTTAAATAAATTGACAGATGATCAGAAGAAGGAATTGATAAGGAGGGAAATTCTAACCTATAGAAGAAAAAATGCTTCAGCCCCTCTGTCACATCCTGATACTCCTCTTCCAGTAGAAGAAAAGGTGGCTCCACCACCTCCACCGTCGATATGTGAGTTTCTTCCTAAGCCAAGTCCTGCAGACGACATTTAGTTATTTGTTTTGCTTAATGAATGAATGCATTATTATATTGCTTGTTTAAATGATGTTGTGATATTGAGGGAATAAGCTATGAGATTTACTGCAGAGTTGCGGATAACAGTAGGTTGCATTTACCAGTTCTAATAATGGTTCCATGGTCAAGCTCTCATATCTCATAATCAATCCTAGGCTGTAAACACCAGAGTCTTTCATCCACCCATTAAAGCTATCTCAGGTGAGACTGCGCAACGTATTCTGTGTGCTGCATTGCCTTCTGGTTCACCACCAGGGCCAATAGTTTTAGAGGTTTTGTTGGAAACCCGAAAGACATGAACCATGGGTCAATAATCATATGGTAAAGGAATAGAGATAACCAACAAATGGTTCTGTTTCCATAGGTAGGAACATGAGTGGATTGAGTAGAGGAGATAAGTCGAGAATCTATCGGAGGCGGATTAAGAAAGGGTTTGGGTAGAGACCGATGAACCATTAGAAGGGAATGTTGAGACCGTGGAATCCCACAAAAGAAGAGATCGAAATCTGGTTGAGAACAAAAGAGCTAGAGTTTGCACATAAAGACAATAGAAACCCTAGAATAACACCTCACAAATA
>WSFP011407176.1:0-25290 GCA_009831015.1 Picea engelmannii
TCCATCACCACAAGCAAACCGTAGGAGTTTAGTAAAGACCAATCCATGTAGTATCTCATCAAGGCAACATGTTGTGGATGACCAAATGATGGAGGATTTTTTTGGAGCTGATTATATAATGGATGAAATTAGAGAGACAACTCGTGCATAACATTTTGGTGAAGAATTTCTTGTGGTGAAACCTCTTGTTGGACAGTTAGATGTTCCAGAAACTAGTCAATCCCATGCCCACTCTCCTCCCATATTCTATCCACCAATGATTGGAGGGGCAAGAACTCCAACATTGTTAAATCCACAACAGGGAGGTCAAGAGTGCCAGAATATGGGTTCATTGTCCCTACCTATATTGAGCAGTGTGCGGTGAATAAATCCTAAATGCATTCAGGTTGATGAAAGTGGTCTAGCATCACTTGAATATAAGTTACCTAACCATACTATTTGTTATCATCCTTATAAAATCATTAAAGAATATTTTGAACCAAAATCCGAGAGCTTATGTAATAACATTGAAATTCTCATGCAAGTATTTTTATCTAAGATAGATGGGATAACAAGTTGTAGAATCACACGCTTAATGAATCATTTGATTGCAATTTTTAGATATTAAACCTGTTCATTTAGTACTTGGTATTATTTTTGTTAAGCAAAAAAAAAAGCAATGCAACATGAATGCCATTTTTTTTATTAAATTAACTTAAAAATAAATTTATTAGAAGTTAATTGACTTTGGAAATAATTTAATGGTGTTTGTGATTATAGATACAAACTTCTTGTGATCCACTCAAAGGACAATAAATTCTCTATAACAAGGCTTGACATGGCAAGGAAACACAAGGCATGGCATGCAAAGACAATTCCATTTCCATTTCCATGCCACTGCCACTTCCATTACCATTGCCATGACATGCCATTGCATGCCTTGTCTTTCCATGTCACGAATTTCCATGCCATGCCTTTCCTTTCCATTCCATTTCCATGCCATTCGCATGACATGTCACGGAAAGGTAAGGCATGCCATGGCATGGCTTGGAAAGGAATGACATTCCAATGAATGGAAAGACATGGCATGACATGGCTTGGCAAGGCATGACATGCCATGGAATGAAAAAACAAGGCATGGCATGCCAATGCAAGGAAAGAAATGGAATGGCATGGATTGGCAAGGCATGGAATGACATGGCATGACAAGGCAAGGCATGGCATGGCAAGGCATGACATGAAAAGGAAAGACATGCAATGACATGGATTGGAAAGGCATGTCATGACATGGCTTGGAAATGCATGACATAGAAAGGAAAGGCATGCCATGGAATGACATGGAAAGGCTTGGAAAGACATGCAATGGAAATGGAAATGGCATGGCATGGAAAGGTGTTGCGCACACACAAAAACCTCCCAATTTTATTTTATTAGTGCCTCTCCAAGGAAATAATTTGAGGCCCCCTCTAATTCTTCCTACTTTGACCATCACACTCTCTCTTTCATGCAAGTGGCTACACCCAAGTTTTTCCTCTCACTCTCCCTTCCCCATCATTTCTAGTTCCTCCTCTGATCACTTCTACTCGACGATCCACACTTATACAAGTTTCCTCTTCTTGCGCTAAAACACAGTGTATCGATGCGTGCATCCTTTCTTCCACCCCTGCATTAATGCACCATTGATTTCCTCACCTATACATAGGCCTCCTCCTTCAAAATTTTCTTATGTGTTGACATGCTTCGCTAAACCTCACTACAGACATTCTTATCACTGGTGAGGTGCGCATGATAAATGTTGATATGTTAATAATATTTTTGAAATTACGATCACCGCACATGCACCCTTCACCAATCGACTTCCTTCCACTCATGCGATTGCATCACCTTTTGGTAGCATCCCTCTCTTTCGATTCATTGCACTGCATATTGACAAGGTTCGCCTCTTCGTCCCTGATGCAATATCTGTTGATAAGTTTTCCTCTCATGTCCTCGATACGTTAGTTGAAGGATGTCGACCCCGCATCATCGCCAAGCGCGTTGAATATGATCTTCTCCCTCTTTCCAACACTGACTAGCTCAACATGACTCACCTTTTCCTTGAGTCCTATCTCATCCTCTTCTAGCCCGAACCCTTCTTACTACGTCTGTTAGTTAGTCTCCCAAACGGTTTCCAATGACTAAGTCTCTACACCTATTTATATCGTTGGTCACTGATTTCTTACTATGCATGACCCGTTCCATATTGCAGTCATAATCAAACCATACTGTATCGCCAACAACTTGCATTTGTGTACCACATCAACTTGTTTAGTTTTCATTTCTTGATTTTATGACTAAATGTGGATTTTGAAAGCACAGTCTAGCATTAGATGGGTTAATCACAACACATGTTGGTCTTGTGTTGGCTCTAAGACACACTTTGAAATAAATTTGATCCTCCCAACTCTTACACAGTGCTAAGTGTTCCAAACGTAAGTTGGATGTTTTGGGGAACGTATAACTTTGCACTATTGATGAATTACCTCAATTTCAGTGGATGAACTAAGAGCTTATATATCACAAATGGCATGGGAACAGATGAAATTCAATTTAGTTGAAGAATCAATGAATGGGGGATCCAAACTTCCATTAAAAAATGCCACTGAGCGTAAATTTTTCGACGTCTACCAAAGTGATTTTTTCATCTCCGAAAGATGCTAATTGTATGATTTTTGACATTATGATTCCAATGCAACTCATAGAATCGAAATTCGATACCTGGAAGTGCCACAACAATCTTTAGGAATTTCTCGCCCAAACTAGCCTCACCAGTCGTGGCACCGACGAAATGGTTGAATAGCATGATGAATTATTTCTCTAAGAGCATCTCTTCATGCTCTCCGCATTGCAAAAAAGGGTACCCAAAATGGAGGTCATATGAATAAGTTATGATATTTCGGTGTTAAGACCTCCTTCAATAAGATTATTGGTCAATACCCTCTATTTCACACCCATGCGAATCAATTTGTATTGAGATTTTTTTATTTTATTTCAGTTTAATGTAATTTAATTTAAATTGATTTAAATTTAAAAAAAAAAAAACATTTTGAATTTTTAAATGAGTTCAAAGTTTAAATAATTAAAATATCTTTTTAAAAAGTCAAGGTATTGTTGGTTTATACAAAGCACATGGAAAGGTTGGTAAGTTAAGTGGAGGGGAGGGACCATGGCCCACGTTTCCCCTTTTAAAATATGAGCACCCTTTTTAAAATGAAATAAAAACCTCAAACACTTAAACACTTAGATGGTTGGCATATTTGACATAAAGTCTAGCACATAGTTGGCAAGCTTAGTACTAAGTCCCCTGAACACAATACTTCACACTTTGACACACTTTATTAGTCCCTGCCTAGGAGAGGGACTATAACAACTGCCTAGCGGTCAACTATCGTTGACCGGGTATTACTTAGTCTGTTTTTCTACAATAATTGGTGCATTATTCAATTTCTTTGCCTCTTATTTAATAAAAATTATTTGTTTATATATTTTTTTAATTTTAAATATTTTATAAATATAAAAAATTGAATTTGTTATTGGTTTGATATGATTGATGTGACTAAATTAGTCATAGTGGTAGGTGATTTATTCCTATCAATTATTAGGTTTTAAAATTAATTTTAAAAAGAAAAAAAACTAAATTATTCCAGCATTGCCACATCTATAATGCATTGCATGCATTGCAGATGCATTGTAGTCGATGCTTCTACCTGTCATCTAGTTGTTGCTACCTATTCGATGTCTCCTCCTTATCTTCTCCTTAGCTACCTATTCAATGTCTCCTCCTTCCTCATCTTGTCCAAGCTGCTACCTTTCTCATTCCTAGCTGTTGCTACCTATTCTATGTCTCCTCCTTCCTCATCCTGTCCAAGTTGTTGCCTTACTCATTCCTAGCTGCTACATGTTACATGTCTCCTCCTTATTCATTCTCCTTCTTCATCCTATCCTATAGTAGATGCGATGCTACATGTTTGACGTCGCCTCCTTCCTCATCTTGTCCTATAATTTGGAGGTCTCCTCTTCTACTGGGTCTCAGGTCTCTGTCCTTTTGGACAATAGAGAACTGAGGACAATAGTGAAATGAGTGAAATTAGAAAATAAAAAGAAAAGATGAGTGTAATTAGCAAAGCAAAAGAAAAGAAGAGCTACATTGTACCTGGTTGAAGAAGCATCACTAAAAGCATGGACGAAGTGACTATTCACTGAGCAATTCCATGAATAGATGAGCAATTGAAAGCATGGACGAAGTGACTATTCATTGAGCAATACTATAAACAGACTAACTATCTATTGAGCAATTCTTGGCAGGTATAGACCTTTTCACTAAGAAATTCTTTGTAGGTATAGACCTTTTCCCTGAGTAATTCTTTGAGTACTAGCATATTAATGTATTGATATTGTCTTTTTTCTATTAATTGCAGCTAGCTTGTGGATATCCATGATAGAAATTGGTGCAATTAGCAAAGCAGAAGAAAAAAAAGAGCTACTTTGTACCTAGTGGAAGCAGCATGACTGAACGCATGGACCTGGTGGAAGAAGCATCACTGAACGCATGGACAGAGTGACTATTCACTGGGCAATTCCATGAACGCAAGAGAAATTGAAAGCATGGACAGAGTGATTATTCACTGAGAAATTCCATGAACATACTGACTATTTGCTGAGCAATTCTTTGCAGGTAGAAGAACTAGCCCATGAATATCACTTTTTATTTGATAAAAATAAGCTATACTATTATGGATAAAAGATTAAAAAATAAGAATAACTGTGTTATGATATTAAAGAAAAAACTTAGAAAAAATAAAATTAGTTTGTGTTGTAGCAACATTGGAACTAAAGGGAGTTGATACCCTGGATCTATTTTAGGTTTGTGGAAGCTTATTCATGATGTCTAGAGATGAACAGTTGAACCTCGATATTTTATTTTCACTTTAGGGAATTCTCGATCTGATCCTTCAATCCGCTTAGCTTTAGTGTAAATTAGATTCTAGTCACATGGTAATTGCAAAACCAATGAAGCTTTTTCATTTTGTTCAGACTTAGCTTTCATCCTCTCTCTTTGTTAAAAGATCTTCGATTTTTCGATGTAGATGGTAATTTATAGCGATTTCATTTTTAATGGTAATTTATAGCAATTTCGTTTTTAATATTATAAATATTTAACTATCTTGCTTACTGCACTTTAGCTAAAAACAAAGCATATATCCAACTAACATATTTTTTTTATATAATCTATATGTAACTAATTAAGAAAATACAATCCTTGTTGTACATTCGAGTTGATTGGATTATCTATCAGAACCACTCAGGATCAAAGCATATATCATACTAACATAATTTTTATATAATCTATACATAATTGATTAAGAAAATACAATCCTTGTTGCACATTCGGGCGGATTGAATTATCTATAAGAACCACTCAAGATTGGTGTTGTATACCATTTGTATGAAATCAAGCAAATACAACTTCAAAGAATTCATTCCTTGATGCACATTTGGGAGGACTGAATTAATTATAAGAAATGCTCAAGAGCATGAGCAGCGAGAGGAAATGATTAATGACTTCCAAATATGACAACCCATGTATTCCAATGCCCCGTATATCAGAGACAACCTCCCAACAAAACAATTATCTTCAATATCCATATTCAAAGCCAAAATTGAAAGCTCAACGCGATCGGTCCTGGTGTTAAGGCTGTTAGAAAGTAGTCCCTTTAGGCATATGATACACAATCCTAATCGATGTACTAAGCATCATGCTTTCCCTGCACAACAAGAGATTGAACTTCTAAATACAACTCTAATGACAACTGTTCATGTCAAAACCCTAAAACTCGCCAAAGAAAAACATATCGTAATACTTTCATCTGGGATCAAAGATCCGAGCATTGAAAAAGAGCATTCATATCTTTAAGGTGTTGTCTTTATATCATTTTGTGATAATAGAAAAATCGATACAATTCTATATCTCCAAGAATGTATATGACAACATTCAAATGAATTGCTCTTAGGCCATGAATTGTTGGTATTACGTACTCAACTACACTGAATAAGGTTTCACAACTGCGGAATAAGGTTTCATAACTGCTTAAGCAATAACCCTCATGGCTACCTCTCACTTAACAATTGGATTTCATGCATTGTGATAACCGTAAATCGATGCTATTCCTAGGTTTCCACGTGGACAAACTGCATGTTGAAATGATGCAAGGTGACACTGCCCACTATTCCTTAAATATATATTAATTTTTCAATATGCAGTGGTTCTATTTATGATAGTGTCAATGTAAATTTTTGGTGAGTAATTTAATTTAAATATGGATACTCAAAATGCATGCGTGTGTGCAGGCCTGTAATCAACCATCACATCTCCAACATGTACGTGTGCATTGAGTAACGTTCTCCTAACTAACTTACATATATATATATTTTATTTTAAATTGTGTGAAATTTATATTTATATTTTTTAATATTTCATTTTAATATATATTTATTTTAAATTAGAAACTTGTAAATTTTAAATTGTGTGAGATTTATATTTATATTTTTTAATAATTTTTAAATTTAATAATTTAAAATTATTAAAAGTTTATTTTATTAATCCTAATAAATTATTTGTTTTGTTAATTCACATATTTTTAAATTTAATAATTTAAAATTATTAAAAGTTTATTTTATTTTATTAATAAAGAAGTAAATTTTTTTTTTTTTAACATAATATGATTTATTGAATATTTATTTTTAATATTATTTTAGTTTTATTTTAATTATATATTTATATAAATTATTTATTTTAATTTTGAATTAGGCAGGACTAACCACTACGTGGCTATCTCACTTGTTTTAATTCCATTGATGCATGCATGAGACTTAATACTAACTTTATCGATGTATGCAAAGAGCTTGCGATGATGAAAACTGATTTCAAAAGCATTGAGGTTACAATGGTTTTTATGTTGCGTTGGTTTGTTCTGGATCACATTTGGATTGATAGAGGGGGCATGACCCACTACCCCCTCCATGTCACGACCCCCCTCCATATGCAATATTGTGTGTTAAGAAATGTGGGGAGAGGGCGTAGTCATACCACCCCTCCCCCTTTACTCTTGATTAAATAAGAGGGTTTTCATGGAGTGGAAAGGGGAAGGAGCATGACATGCCACCCCCTTACCCTCAATCCTAATATTTTATCATGTAAGATTTAAATGAACCATGTCATGTGAGGAAAGGTGAGCTAGAGTGGTGGGGGAAGCCTCCATATTTTTTTAATTTTTTTGATCTCCCCTCTTATGAATTTATTTAAATTAGAATCAAACCAAGCATCATTATATAAAACCAAGTTCAATGTACAACAATTCAAGTTCAGTGAGTTCATAACTCATGCATGATGATGATATAGAGACAAAGGATTTAAATTTTCAACAACCGCTTGCCTATAGAGCTTAGATGAGAGTGCGCCAACACGAGCATTTAACAAATTTCATAACTCAAACTCCATCTTTCACCCAACGAGGTTCATGACTGGTCCTCCGACGCAAATTGAAGGAGTTCGTTCAAACTCCTCCGATGGATATTTGGAGGAGTCAGTATCAACTCTTCTAATGTAAAATCGAAGGAGTTAATGTTAACTCCTTTGAAACCTAAAAAAATAGCTTTCGTAAAATGGTCACAACTTTTGACTCCGGTGTCTGTTTCACACGTTATTTATACCGTTGGAAATGTGTTTTTGATATCTAAAACTTTCTAGTTATAGGTTTTAAGAAATTCCTAATTTTTTTCCTTAATTTTTCAGTATGCATATTTGGTACATTGTTGGCAGCCTCAGAAAATGCAATGCCTCGATCATGAGCAGACGAACCAGGGATTGAATCAAGGGAAGCTTATTTGATATTTCAATTATTTAATTCCTCCATTATATGCATTCTAATGATTATTCTTGATGGTTTATTTGGAGTTACTTTCATCTATTGTATGTTGAATAGTGCCAAGTACTGAGCGAAAGAGGGTTGCACTCAACATTCTCGTGATGAAATCTACAACTAAAGACGATGAAGGAGAAATAACGAAAGATGTAGCAGTGATGGAGGAGCAACAAAGAAAATATTAGGCAAATGGATGAAGAAGAGATCTAAAAAATCCATTATGATTGACTGCCAAACTCGGATGATGAAGATGCTCCCATGCCCAAGGCTAGTCTTCATGATGCGCAAGGCACATATGGCCAAAATCCACGATGACCCTCCAATGCTAGGAGACAGATTCAAAATGTAACCACTGTCCTTGTTACTCATCATCATAAAGAGGACGAGGACAAACATTGGAATATGAAAGGTCATGGAGAGAGACAAAAGGCCATATGTCTTATTGAACCTCAATAAATACTATAATTGAAGCCAAAGAAAGGGATTTTGGCTCTTCAAACATTGTATACTTCTGAACTATTTTGGGAATACAATGCCAACTAAAATTGGAGAGATGTACTTAGAGTTTTCATGAAGTATTGCTGAAACTTTTAATATGAAGAAGCCCTCAAGGCCAACTTTTGATAGAAAGAAGGACTCGCATATGTCGTTGTTTTTCTGCGAACTATTTCAAGAAGAATGTTTGTTGTTCACATGGGATGTAAGAGCATGTTTGTTTATGTACTGTTTTGACACAATACATGTTTTCTTATGGTTTTGTTACTCTTTATTATATTATACGTCCTGAGAGAATGAGCTTCCAATGTATCTGATATAGTGACTTATACTATTCTGGTTATATATTTATGTACATGTGTTATATGACTTTATTTATTCATTTCAGCTATCTAAATAGAGCTATTGGAAGAGTTAGTTTCATGTCACAGCTCATTCACTTACGTTAATTTGATCCTAGATAGGATAGGGTAGATTAGAAGTAGATTATAAACTTGCATTTACATAATCTTCATCTACATCTTCCATTTTCATAACCATTCATCATTCACCCTCATCGATGGACTAGGCGACAACAAGTAAAACCAAACCATGAATGACTGTTGGGCCAGAATTTGGATGGGTTCCCTTTTCCAAATGGTGAAAGGTATAATTGGGACTTCTTACTAGGGGTAACTCCTTACTATTGTCGGGATAATTTAGACCCATGAACACAAGGCAAGGGAAGGCATGACAGGACAAGGAAATACATGGAAAGGAAAGACATGGCAACTTAAGGCAATTTTTAGCAAACTTAAGGCAATTTTTAACATGGCATGGCTTGGAAAGGCATGTCATGGAAAGGAGATGCATGCCATGGAAAGGATGGCATGGAAAGGCATGGCATGGCATGGCATGCCATGACATTGAAATGCATGGCATGGAATGCCATGCCACTGTCATTTCCATTGCCATGCCATTGCCATTTCCATTGCCATTGCCATTGTCATTGCCATGCCATTTCCATTTCCATGACATTTCCATTTCCATGACATTCCATTACAATCCTTTCCTTGCCATGTCACGCCTTTCCATGCCATGCCATGCCATGCCTTGTCTTTCCATTCCATTCCAATGCCATGGCATGGCATGGTGATGCAAGGAATGAAATGGCATGCCATGGCAAGGCAAGACACGAAATGGAAAGGAAATACATGCAATGGCATGCCATGGAAATGGCAAGGAAACACATGCAATGGGATGCCATGGAAATGGTAATGGCATGAGATGGAAATGACATGGCATGGAAATGGCATGGCATGGCATGGAAATGGAACGACATGCCATGGCATGGATTGGAAAGGCATGGCATGGAAAGGAAAGGAATGCAATGGCGTGGCTTGGAAAGGCATGGCATGGAAAGGAAAGGAATGCAATGGCATGCCATGGCACGAAAATACATGCCATGGAAAGGAAAGACATTCCATGGCATGGCTTGACAAGGCATGGCATGACATTGCATGGCATGGCAAGGCAAGGCATGGCATGGCATGGCAATGACAAGTGTAATACCCCTAGGCCGAACCCAATTGTAAATGTAAATGAAAATGTACTTAATCTGGTGAGTTGTTTGATATCATTTTTTGTATGCACCTTCCATGGTATAGTGCTCACATGTATTGCATAGTAAAATTATGAAGTGTGCACATTCCAGGATATCGCGTGCAACAAACTTAAGTGCGTGCGATTTTGAGGCCAGGGAGCCTTTGTGTATATGTTGTGTTTTATAGGCTGGTGAGCCAATTTATTATAAGATAGAAGACTTATGTGATGATTAGGCTGGAGAGCCTAGATGTTAAAATCTAGTGAGCCTATTTTTGTATATGTATTATCATTAATATAAAATACATCGTTGTGCGCAGACCGACCACGATAAAAGAGTATGGGGGACTAAAATCCACTAGTTATGGAAAGGGTGGGGGGTAAAAGTTAAGGAAAAGGGATAAGCTAGGGAGATTAAGCCAAAAAGGAATATTATATTAATATTCCTTAAAGTATAAAGTATGGATAATTATTTTATCCTAAGTTCTAAGGATTGGGACAAGTGGGCCAAAGTAGCTCCCAACATGACAAGTGTCAAGTTGGGAACATGCATACATATAGCTTAGAATTATTTCATTTTCCAATCATTCCATGATCATTCACACACTCATTGAGCTATCCTCTGTACTTCTTTGTACCTGTACCTAGTTAGTTTCGAAGTGGGACTAAAGAAGCGGGTTGTGAGGCCTGTGGAATATTGAAGAGGCAGGTTGTTAGACCCATGCGGAATTTCTCTTTGGGTGAGAGAATTGTTGGGAATTGATTTTCTGAAGGTGCTAAACTACAGCTACAAGGCTCTGAGATTTCTTGTCTGGCCCATTGTTGAAGCTTTGGAAGGGAATTCGGGCAGCCGAGGGACTGTTGAGCAGAGAAAGGGCACACTTCCTATGGTGGGATAGGCATGTGGGGAATGAGGGACTGTAGGATTTTAGTTTGAGTTGGCAACTATGACAGAGTCTTTCCTGTTTTCTAAGATACGTTAGCCTGGTTAGGAATCCCTTTACCCGGATGGAGTTTAGTCCCATCTCGGGGGTGACCCACTGCTGAGAGTGATGAGTAGTGTGTTCTAGGGCTGGGAGGTTTGTGGAAGGTCTACACAAAGTTGGTGATATTTTTACCAAGTTAAGTGTCAATTGTGTGTTAAATTACATGCTGCATTATTATTTATGTGTCTATTTTTATGGGTTATTCCTCTGTGTGTTTCATGTATATTTTTATTATCATTCTGTATGAATATGTGCATTTACACAATGTAAATGTCTGTTTTATGTTATATATATAAAGTTCCGCAAGAGTTCTATGTGTAGATGTTTTAATTGCATGAAGTTTGATTTTTTTTTACGTAGCATAGCCCAGTTGGATGTTGGGGATGTTACAATATGGTATCAGAGCGTTTTCTGGAGTAGCATGGCCCGACCTGGGTGGCCGTAGATGTTACAATATGGTATCAGAGCTTAAGTTTTCAACACTGAGCATGGATGGGCCGAGTAAGTTGAGTTGAAGTGAAATTTCACATAGGATTTATTTCGAAGTGGCCAAATTTGAAGTTACAGAGCATCCATAGTAAAAATTGGAAGCAATTGCGTGGAATTGGGAAAAAATCCCAATTTTTGTTATTAAATTCATGGGAAAACTGAGAAATTTGTCCAAGTGGTGAGATATTCTTGATTTAGTATTTGTTCTGGAAAATTCAGACTTGGAATTGGTCAAATTTGAAGCTACAGTGAAGCCATGACAAATGGAGCGAGATTAGTTGATTAAAATTCTCAATTCGTGAATTGAGTTTGGGAAAAATTCGTTCCAGAAATGTCAACCCACAACGATTTGTTGTTGCAGAGGTTTAATCGGTGTTATCGGGGTGAAATTGAACAAATTTCAGAGTTGCAAAATGTCTATGGTAAAAATTGGGAAAAAGTTAAGCAAACGCCCCAATTTATACAGTGGAATTCATGAGGAATTGATGCACATAAAAATGAATGTGCGTAGGTGGGTGCACTAAAAATGCATGATGTATAGTGAAAATCTTGTGATATCTGGAAAATATTAGCATGCGGGTGCGCACACTTAAATTTGACACTGCGCGAAAAAATATTGGCATGCTGGTGCACGCGCTAAAATTTGGCACTGCGTGGAAAAATATTTGTGTGCAGGTGCACATGCTAAAATTTAGCGTTGCATGGAAAAATATTGGCATGCTGGTGCACGCGCTAAAATTTGGCGCTGCACGAAAAAATATTGACGTGCGAGTGTGCGCACTAAAATTTGGCGATGCACGATAAAATATCAGTGTGCTGGTGCACACACAAAAATTTGGCGTTGCGCGGAAAAATATTGGTGTATGGGTGCGCGCGCTAAAATTTGGCGCTACGCAAAAAATATTGGCTTGCGGGTGCACATGCTTAAATTTGACACTGTGTGGAAAAATATTGGTGCGCGATTCCGTGCACTTAATTTTGGCATTGTGCGATGTAGAGTGGTAATGTGCGAAAAATTTTGGCGTGTAGGTGTGCACACTAAATTTAGCATTGCGCGGTGCGGATTGAGGGTGCATGCGTAATACTGGTGTGCATGGTGTGCACACACATAATAATGGTGCACATGGTGTGCACAGTATTGGCAGAGCACAGAGAAATTTTGTTGGTGCACCCGCAATGTGGGTAAATGTTGTCACGCGACAGTTTAGTTAATGGTGCACACATAGTACTAGTGCGTGGTGGGGGTGTACTAAACTTTGGCATAATGTAGCGCGTAGAGTAAAATGCACATGGAATATTAGCGCGCGACACAAAAATTGCGCGCAACTGGTATTAGTGCAAGAACCAAAATTGTGTGCGGTGGATAGTGGCGCGCAACACAAAAATTGCGCGCAACAGGTATTAGTGCAAGAACCAAAATTGTGCGTGGTGGATAGTGGCACGTGACAAAAACATAGTGTGCACTAGTTATGGGCGCGACAAAGAAATGATCCACATTGATTATAGTTGTGCGGAGCATGCACTACCTTATGGTGTTGCTACGCATGATAAATATGGGCGTACATGTACAAAATTGTGCGCGCAAAGTCATTTGGATGGTCTACAACAACAAAAAATGAACGAATTTCTGCAACATTTTATACTGTTTGAAGGTCATCTTTTTGCAGCGTGTTTTTGAGGCCCTTAACAATGCTTTTAGCTACTCAAAAACCATGAGATTAGAGTGTACCAAGGTAAAATGTGTCTCTACATCTCAAATGAAAGATCTTGGAGAGATCTTTCTAATGATGTAAACTGTTCAACAAACAAAGCTTTTATGAAGAAGTTACAGGACAAACAATGGAGGGTAAATTTTTAGACCCAACTAACTTCGAAGGGCCATAACTTTCTACTTCAGAATCTGATTGAAGCACATGAGTAGTCAATCGAAAGATATTGAACCATAGAACACAGTCCTAGAGATGAATTAAATTTCTGGGCATGTTAAAAATGTTTAATATGGCAAAGAAGGTACCTGTAGCATTTCAGACCAAAAACACGAATTGGCCTAGAACTTCAGCAGGCTGTAACTAGCAACCCAAAACCCAGAAAAATGTGAAAATTGGAAATAATGTCCAAAATATAATCAAAAAACCCAATTGATATCATACTAAAACTCCAATGGAGCAGGTGCAAAAATGTATAATTACAACGCAAAATTGCACCAAGTTGAAGAGGGAACAAAAAAAATTAATGGAAAATTTTCAAATAACCATAACTTTATGCTCAAGACTTAGAATTGAGAATGGAAGAAGGAGTTGGAAAGGTGTTGGATAGTGGAATATAATTATTCACCAAGAAAATTGATCTGGGCATTCAATTTTTCAAGAAATCAGAAGAAAGAATTTTGATATATTATTGAACCAAAATGGTTCATATTTTTCATTAAATTGATGAGTCAGTTAACCTGATAAAGTTCTGTTGGCTGCACATTTTGCAGAGTTAACAACAACTAAATCAGATCAGGATCAACATAGTGTGCAGAGGAATGAAATATGCATAGGGGACTTACAACCAGGAAGATGAGATCATAGGGATGGATGTCCATTTGGGCATTGAAGGAACAAACTCCAATGGACATGGAGAAGGAAGGGATGAAAACATGAATATGGTAGAGACCATTAAAAATTTGCAGAAGGATGTCCAAAGACATAAAGATGATAATGAAATAATTATGAGAGATAAGGAGAAACAGGAGGAATTCAACATGAAGTTAATGCAGAGCTTGAATAGAATAGAAAATAAATTGGATAAGGATAGTGGCTTAAGCAAATCAGGAAGTCACAGGTCTCCTGATGAGAAAAGAAGAACATGAAGTGTTAGCAGACATCACTGTCACTCCTCGAGGCATTCCAATAAGAGAGCACACAACAACTCAAGTCCATCCCCTGTTAGGAGACATAAGAGGTCTGGGGTGGATGATTTATGAGGACAAATGAACAAAATCAAATCTCCTACATTTGATGGTGAGCACAAGAAGGATGAAGATGCAGAGACATGGCTGTTGGGAATGAGAAAGTATTTTCAATTGCATAGTTATTCATCTCATGCAGAAGGAAGAATTTCCATCTATCAACTCAAGGGAATGGAATCCATGTGGTGGGATCAACTTGTGTAGGTGCAACACATTAAAGAGAAAAGTGTTACTTGGAGAGAATTCAAGAAGTATTTTGAAAAGAAATACTTGACTAAGAGATACTATGACAAGAAAATGAAAGAGTTATTTGAACTCAAGATTGGGAATATGACCATAGATGAATATGAAAGAAGGTTTTTAGAATTGTTGAAGTATGTTTCTTTCATCAAGGATGAGACAGTTAAGATTCAAAGGTAGATGATCCCAAGACATTGGAGGAGACCATAAGGTGAGATAAATTCCTATATGATCAACAAAAATCAAGGCCAACTTTCCAAAAATCTTGGGAAGACAAAACGAAATTCAAGATGAATCAGAGGAAGAAGGGGAATAAGCCACCATTCTTCAAAAATAATCCTCAGGGACAACCAACTTCTAGAGAACCCAGAATAATTGAGACAAGAGGTTCAAAGGCCAAGGAAACCACTTATTCAATATTGGGGTTGTAAAGGAGATCATATATTTAGAGATTTCCCTCACAGAGGTGAAAAAGTGAGGACTGTACATAATCTGAATCAAGTTGAAACAATAGAAGACATGGGAAGAAATGTACCAAGGATCTGTGTAGCCTTGGACGACAAACAAGCAGAGTATCAACCACATATGATTGAAGTGGAAGGTATTATCAACAACCAAACCATTGCTATTTTAATTGATTCAGGAGCTAGTCATAGTTATATAGATCCTAAGATGGTGGAAAGTTTTCATTTTCCAAGAAGCAAGCATGAAAAATCTTTGTTGGTGCAGCTGGCTACCGGAGCCAAAAGAAAAGTTAATGGGATGGTTAAGTCATGTCTTATGGACATGAATGGACTAAACACTAGGGCAGATTTAAACGTTTTTCCTTTAGGTTCCTATGACTGTCTAATTGGGATGGATTGATTGGACCAATATCATGCTATCCTAGACTGTCATAACAAGGAATTTACTTGCTTGGATGAGGAAGGTAACCTAAGGAAAGTGCAGGGAATTCCCAGGGCAATGACCATCAAAGAAATTTCAACATTGCAGCTGAAGAAATGTTACAGAAAAGGGTGTCAAATATTTGCATCTCATATGGAAGAAACACCTACATATAGAGTGTCAAATATTGAAGATTATGCGGTCCTAAAAGATTTTGAAGATGTGTTTAAGGAAATACCAAGATTACCCCCTAAAAGAGACATCGATTTCTCCATCAATCTGATGCCTTGAGCAGCTCCAGTATCCAAGACTCCCTACAGGATGAGTACACCAAAATTGAAGGAATTTCAAATGCAACTTGAAGAGCTCTTGAAGAAGGGGTATATATGCCCAAGTGTGTCACCTTGGGTGCCCCTATTTTATTTGTGAATAAAAAGGATGGAACATTGAGACTTTGCATTGACTTTAGGCAGTTGAACAAGGTAACTGTGAAGAACAAGTATCCTTTGCCAAGGGTTGATGACCTCTTTGATCAGTTGAAAGATGCAAAAATATTCTCCAAGATTGATCCTAGGTCTGGTTATCATCAATTAAGAATTAAAGAAGAAGACATCAGCAAGACTGCGTTCAGAACAAGGTATGGTCATTATGAGTTCACAGTGGTGCCCTTTGGATTATCAAATGAACTAGCTTTCTTCATGTGTTTAATGAATGATATTTTTAGAGAATACTTAGATAAGTTTGTCACTGTATTTCTAGATGACATTCTTATATATTCTAAGTCAGAGTAAGAGCATGAACAACACTCGAGGATGATATTACAAGTATTAAGGGAGCATAATTTGTATGCCAAATTGAGCAAGTGATCATTGTATAAGAAGCAAATTCATTATTTGGGACATATCATTTCAGAGGTTGGATAGCAATGGATCCTGAGAAGATAAAATCCAATAGAGGATGATCAGCACCAAAGAATGCAATAGAGGTAATATCATTCATGGGCCTTGTAGGTTACTATAGGAGATATATTAAAGGATTCTCAAAGATTACACACCCAATCACTTCCTTGCAAAAGAAGGGTGCAAAGTTTCAGTGGACATTGAATTGTGAAAAGAGTTTCCAACACTTGAAGCAATTATTAACTAGTGCTACAATACTAAGGATTGCAAATCCAAATGAAGACTTCATTGTATGCACAGATGCATGTAAAGAAGGCCTTGGTGGAGTCCTCAGTCAAAATGGGTTTGTTTTATTCTATGAATCAAGGAAGTTGAAGGAGCATGAAAGACACTATGCCACTCATGATTTGGAATTTGAAGCCATAGTGCATGCCTTGAGGAAGTGGAAGAACTACCTCATGGGGAAAAAGTTTGAGTTGAGGACAAACCATAAGGGTATGAAATATTTACGTGATCAACCAACTCTAAATGCTAGGCAAAGCAGATGGTTAGAATTTCTCAGTGAATATGACTATGATATAAAGCATATCAAGGGGAAAGAGAACAAAGTGACTAATGCACTCAACAAAAGAGTGCATGAGTTGCATGCTACAACCATTATCATGTACCAATCATATTTTAAAGATAAAATTTTGGAGGCTGGAAAATTAGATTTGCAATACAAGGAATTAGTGACAAAATTACATCAAGGCAATTTGCAGCAGAAAATTGAAGACTATACGCTAGAAAATGATGAAATTCTCATATATAGGGACATAATTTATGTACAAAATTCTCATGAATTGAAAAATGGGTTATTGAGAGAAATGCATAATGTACCTTATGTTGGGCACCCAAGTTATCAGAAAACTATTGCAGTTGTCAAGAGCCAATATTATTGGCCAGGAATGAAGAAAGAAGTTGCTGATTTTATTGCCAAATGTTTGGAATGTCAAAAGGTAAAGGCTGAGCATAGAAAGTCAACTGGTTTTCTGCATCCATTACCCATTCCTGAGTGGAAATGAGAAGTTGTATCAATGGATTTCATCACCAAACTGCCCAAAAAAAACAAGCAACATGATTCTATCATGGTAGTGGTGGATAAGCTTACTAAAGCTGCCCATTTTATTCCAGTAAAGCTCACTCACAAGGCAACCAACATTGTTGATGTTTATATGAGATAAATGGCTCTATTACATGGTATACCTAAGACAATTGTTTGTGACAGAGATTCAAAATTTACATCAAATTTTTGGAAAGGATTATTTAATGGATTTGGAACAAATTTGAATTTTATCATAGCTTATCATCCAGAATCAAATGGACAAACAAAGAGGGTGAATCAAGTGATTGGGGATATGTTGAGGATGTATGTGATGGATAAACCATCAAGATGGGAAGAATACCTACACTAAGTAGAGTTTTCTTATAACAATGGGTACCAAACATCTCTAAAGATGAGCCCATTTGAGACACTTTATGGTAGAAAGTGAAACATACCAGTAAACTGGGATAACCTAGTAGATAGAGTATTGGTTGGGCCAGATTTTCTCAAGGAAATGGAGGAGCAAATGTTGAAAATAAAAAAAAATTTAAAGGCTACCCAAGACAGGCGGGAAAGATATGTTAATAAGGGAAGAACTTAGGGAATTTAAAGTGGGGGACCATGTATTCTTGAAAGTGAAGGCCAACGAAAGTTCCCTGAAGTTGGGAAATTGTTCAAAGTTGGAAGCTCGCTATTGTTGGCCATTTGAAATCCTAGAGAGGATTGGTCCAATAGCTTATATGATTTCATTTCCTGCATCTATGTCTATTCATAATGTATTCCATGTATCATTGCTCAAGAAATATATACCTAATGCTAATCATGTAATGGATTGAAATGTGATTCAGGTTGAACAAGAAGGTGCTTTCCAAGTGCATCTGGTACACATTCTAGATCAAAAAATCAAACAGCTCTGGAATCGAGCCATAGGGCTTGTAAAGGTCCAATGGACCTGGTACGGTCTTGATGACGCTACTTGGGAGCATGAGGATGCAATGCAGGAAGAATATCTGCATATTTTTGAGGATTTTTGAAATTTTGGTTGTATATGTGTACATAATGCACATAGGACAATGAATAAATAAGGGGAGGGGATTGTAATACCTCTAGGTCGAATCCAATTGTAAATGTAAATGAAAATGTACTTAAGCTGGTGAGTTGTTTGATATCATTTTTTGTATACACCTTCCATGGTATAGTGCACACATGTACTACGCAATAAAATGATGAAGTGTGCACATTCTGGGATACTGCATGTAACAAAATTAAGTGCACGTGATTTTGAGACCAGGGAGCCTTTGAGTATATGCTATGTTTTATAAGCTGGTGAGCCAATTTATTATAAGCTAGAAGGATTATGTGATGATTAGGCCAGAGAGCCTAGATTTTAAAGGCCACTGAGCCTATTTTTTTATATGTCTTATTATTAATATAAAATACATCATTGCACGCAGACCGACCACGATAAAAGAGTATGGGGGACTAAAATACACTAGTTAGGGAAAGGGGGGGGGATAAAATTTAAGGAAAAGGGATAAGCTAGGGAGATTAATCCAAATGAGAATATTATATTAATATTCCTTAAAGTATAAAGTATGGATAATTATTTTATTCTAAATTCTAAGGATGGGGACAAGTGGGCCAAAGTAGCTCCCAACATGACAAGTGTCAAGTTGGGAACATGCATACATATAGCTTAAACTTAGTTCATTTTCCAATCATTCCATGATCATTCACACACTCATTGAGCTGTCCTTTGTACCTCTCTATACCTGTATTCGTACCTAAACCAGTACCATACCCATACCTATACCTGTACCTGTACTTGGCTAGTTTGGGAGCTGGACTGAAGAAGCAGGTTGTCAGGCCCGTGGGATATTGAAGAGGTGGGTTGTCAGGCCCATGAGAAATTTCTCTTTGGGTGAGAGAATTGCTGGGAATTGATTTCCTAAAGGTGCTAAACTGCAGCTACAAGGCTCTGAGACTTCCTATCTGTCTTGTTGTTGAAGCCCTGGAAAGGAAGTGGGGCAGCCGAGGGACTGTCTAGAAGAGAAGGGGCACACTTCCTAGGGTGGGACAGACATGTGGGGAATGAGGGACTATAGGCTGCTAGTTTGAGTTGGCACCTGTGACAGAGTCTTTCCTGTTATCTGAGATACGTCAGCCTGGTTAGGAATCCATTTACCCGGGTGGAGTTTAGTCCCATCTCGGGGGTGACCTACTACTTAGAGTGATGAGTAGTGTGGTCTAAGGATGGGAGGTTCATGGAAGGTCTGCACACAATTGGTGATATTTTTACCAAGATAAGTGTCAATTGTGTGTTAAATTACATGTTGCATTATTATTTATGTGTCTAGTTTTATGGGTTATTCATGTGTGTGTTGCATGTATATTTTTATTATCATTCTGTATGAATATGTGCATTTACATAATTTAATTGTCTATTTTATGTTTTATATATATATTTCCACAAGAGTTCTCTGTGTATATGTTTTAATTGCATGCAGTTTGAATTTTTGTTACGTAACATAGCCCAGTTGGATGATGGGGATGTTACAATATGGTATCAGAGCATTTTCTGGAGTAGCATGGCCCAGCCTGGGTGGCCGGGGATGTTATAGCAAGGCATGGAAATGACATGGCATGGAAATGACAAGGCATGGAATGGTTTGGCATGGCATGGAAATGGAACAACATGACATGTAATGACTTGGCAAGGCATGACATGGCATGGAAAGACAAGGCAGTGACATGGCATGGCATGGCAATTTCATGGCATGGAAATGGAATGGAATAGAAATGACATGTCATGGAAAGGAAAGGAAAGACATGTAAGGAGGGATTAGTCTATTTTAGCTCATAGTAGTGTTCTAGGGATTTCTAAATGTAACAACCTATATTTTGGCCTTAGAAGATTAGAACTTTGTTTTTTACTTATTTTAGAGATTCATTGCTTAGTATTTGTTGGGTTTAGTTAGAATGATATATACATTTGATATGTATACATTTGGACTTATTTGTGTGTTTCGAGATATTATTTTAATTTTATATGTTTATGATGATCATGGTTATGTGATTTGTTTAAACATGTAAATTGAAATGTGGAACTTTGGAGCTTCATGCACTACCCATGTGTGTGTTATTTCTTTCCTTTAGTATGATTGTAAGTAAGTCACATTTGTTTGCTCAAAATTTCTTTAGTGTATAATATTAATTAAATGTTTTGTTACATTTTACTAGTTTTGGGGTTTTTAATTCAAGTAACCAGTACTATATATTGAAAATTAATATATTTATGGTTCATGAACTTGAGTTTATTTTTCATTTAAAAAAAATCCATTTGATTTAAATTTTCATTTGATGTGAGGCTTTATTGTGCACTCATATTTTATGTGTTGATTTTGCATTAAGAACCATGTAGCATGTTGTGATTTCCATCATAATGAACCATGCTTCAGTTTGGATAGAGTAATGTGAGGTTTCAACTCTCTTATTTATATTGTGATTATGTTATCCTACATGATTGTTATTATTGGTTCCTGGAGTCTTAACTAGGATGGGACTTCAACATTTTCTCAAATTTAGGTAATGAGAACCATTAATTGCTTATAGATTTATCACTTAGCAATATTTTCCACCATAAGAGATTTATTAATGTGTAACACAAGTATTTATAATCACTTTAGAAAAAAATGATATGATCATACACTTTAAATTCATACATTCATCAACATAAAATGTGGAAACAATGAGATTAATAAAAAGAGTGCCATGAAATGTGTGTGTGTGTGTGTGTATTGAACATCATCTAAATTGTACATTTTTTACAAAATGGCACTTCCTGCCCAATATAAAAAGAGATAGCAAGTGCCCTAACATAAAAAACAACCATATGGTGGCCTAGATACAAAATGGCAGTAATTGGTCAATCATTGACCACTGCCACCCTTGCCACCCTCAGAAGCATCTTGTAATTCTATATTTCTTCTCTTGCTTGAGGAAGCACCTCAAGTGTTTCTGGGCCCGGGCGTGCTTTGTCGCTCTGGAGACTGCACAAATAAAAAAAATTGTTATAATTTTTTTCCTCAATGAATTAAAAGACATACAAAATGATACTCTATAATTTAACCTAAGACAACTCACCGCATATGATACTAAAAATCATGAGGGTGTTACCCTCCTCCATGACCCCAATTTCTCAATGATGCCACCCTACATCGGTTACAAGTATCAAATCAAGAAAATTAAACAAATATGTGTAAAATCAAATTCATGATACATAAAAAGTATCATCAACACATTATCTCACTGTGAATATGGCCTTGATGGAGAGTCAATGGAAGTTGGAGCACTCAACTGCACAAGCTTCTCCAAGGAAACCTCTACTATGCAGCCTCAATGGAAGGGGCTGATGGAAATGGTGGCGGAGGTGGGTGGCATACAGGTGCACCCGGATGGATGTGATGGAAGAGGTGGTGCAGATGGGTGGCATGCAGATGAATCCACTGAGGATGCATGGAACAAGACAAATGTTGGGGGTGGGCGGCGATGGACCCCCACATGTTGTACACGTGATGACAACTCCCTTGTCTTGGAGTAAGGTAGCCTAGAACCAGGGCCTAGGTTCCCAGGGAGTGGACTAGTGCTATAACATGCGAATATGTCAGCAACTTGCATACATAATCATAATATGGAACTATTATTAACAAATAGTAAAATTCAAATACATAAACACAACAAATTTGAGATTTAAACAATATTTAACTCTACACATGATACATGTGATGTAGGTGAATTTTCCATCCTAGATGGACATTCCCTGGCATCGCCTGGTCTCACATCCTGTTGAAACACAAGAACATTAAAAATTTGAGGATGCCATAAAATAAAGAAATGACTATGGTGAATTTATTAAATGTGACACATACATGTGTATAGGGTATTCCCAATGAGTAGTCTGCCTCTACTACTACATCAGTGGTGGAGATAGGCATTGGCTCATCCATGGATATAGAGGGTCTGCTACATAGATGTAACAACTGCAAAACAACATACAAAAAATATCTATATAAATACACATAATACAAAATAAATATATAACAATGAAGAACATAGAGATGGTTAAGATACGAACCTCCTCCATGAAGCTGTGTTTTCCATTGGGCTGCATAGGCCCATAGTAGTTATGTCTGCAACTCGAACATCTATGAGGTTCACATGGACAACTACTATGTCCATGTGGCCTCACCTCACTGTACTCTCCTATGCAGGGTGAAGCTCCGACCCCTATATCAATGTTACTGGGAAGAACCTCCTATCGAGATAGTGCAACAAAGATACCATTTTTCACTAGGCTCTGAGTCAATGATGAAATAGCTTGTTGTACCTGTTGCAATCTCTTTGCATCAAGAGGTTACTGGGCAGAGGGTCATTCCTTCACTTGGGGAGATGAGGAACTAACATGGGATCACACCTAGCATGATCTTGGTCCTATGCGGACCCTTGACCCACCCCCTGGAAGTCATCCATGTCAAAGTAGTTGACATGTCTACCCAAAATAAATTCAGCCAATAATTTTCTCAAAAAATATAAGGGCACATCCCTGTTATTGCAGGGAGATTTATCAAATATCATATACCACCTATCCATCAAGTTTTGACTAATATGTGGATGGATACACTAGTCAATACAAATGCATTTTTTGTTCATAGGTAGTTCTTGTCCATTTTGAGGATACCTAAAAATAGACAATAGTTCTTGTTTTGTAATACCCAAGTCTCTAACTTGGTTTCTATCTAATCCAATGTTGTAGTATTCAAACATTCTTTCCCTATAATCAGAAATAGAAGTCAATTTCCCTTGGGCACTTGTAATGGACCTCACAATTACGTCCAAAGAAGTGTTCAAGGACTCTTTTCTTGTTTCTCTGGTGCCCCTTAATTGATCTACAAGTGTTCTTAGTGTAGCCAACCCCTCATCAATTTCATTGTTTACATTGGGTGGTTGTGGTGAGTTAGGGTTTTTCTCTCCTTGGTTTGTTGGTGGCGGTTTACATTGTCTATGGGTTCCATTTTATAATATATGCTACAATTTCATAAGGCATGGCATGTAAATTAGGACTGTTTTTTTAATTGAAATAGAAAGTTACAAAAAACATCAATACAAATTTTAAGAAATAAAAAAATCATAAAATAATCACATTTCTTGTAAATTCTCTACAATTATTTTTAAAGGAGAAATATTAGGCAATGTAAGAGGTCAATATCTGAATTTTCTAGATGATTTCTCTATAAGATTAAAAATTTCCCTAATTGATATTCTTTTAGAATATATTAAATTAATTGAATAAAAGAAAAAAATTACTAAATTGGGAGGAAATGAAGAGAAATCAAGCATACCCGTATTGATTGGGACATGGTGGAAAGATCTTGACAAATCTCATCCTCTCTGTTTTATCAATGAGGGTAAAAATACAAGCATGATGTGTGCGAATGGGCACAAATCATGCCCACAACCCTTTAAAAATCCTATATTAGAGGAATGTGTGTGTGTTCCTAGGAGCATGCATGTGTTGTTAATAACATGTGCACATTCCTAAGAACATGCATGCGTTCCTTCTGATGAACTTACTTGGAAAGTTGAGTGGAGGTTCAGGATTTTCCAAACCGATAGCATCAAGAACACATGCATGTTCATGAGAAAACACATGCGTTCTTGCTGACCTCCTTGCCACTTTTTCATCTTCCAACTTCGTGCACACACCCTCTTCGCAATGAATAATTGTATGGTTCACTTTTAGAAAGGCATATTGTTATAAGAAAAAGTATCACATGGATCTCACTAAATGAACAGAAAGATCTCCCTAGGATTTTCCCTTGATCCTAGACAGAAAGGGGGTGATTCCTACAATTTTCCTAGATCTAGATTCAAACACATAGATTCATCATTATCCTAAGGAGTGGTGAATATTTTCATACCTTTCTTGAGGTTTTCCTTTGTATCTCCTAGACGTTGTAGTTGTGAAACTCCAGCTCCAAGCTCTACAGCCTACTTCATGTATACAAAAGAATCCTATATCTAACTTACTTCTAATTATATCTATAAAGAGATGAATTAGATCTAAACATTTGCATGATGAAATACAAACATATTAGGGAAAACCAATGATCTTAGTCATTAACATGAATAAATTAAATCAATTCATACCTTGAATGTTGATACTTTCCTCCTAGTTCCAAGTTCCCGATGCTCCTCCTTAGCCTCTCGAGCTTCTCTCTCTATTTTGACATCATAACCACTCTAAAAAACTCTTCTCCTCATATCCTTCATTTTGCCTCATCTTAAAGTATTTTAGAATATATTAGAGATAGGCTTCATGACATGTGAATTAGGTGGATACAAGTCATGGATAACTTGATAGCATGTGACCTAAGAAATTACAAGTCATCGATAAGCTTGATGGCATGTGAACTAAGAAATTACAAGTCATGCACAAGTTTCATGCTTAATTATGAGTTTTTTCCAACCTATTATGAGTTTGTTCTCTATTATGAGAATTTTCCAACTCACCACGAACTTTCTTTTCAACTATGAGTTTATTCTCAATTATTAAATAATTCTTATTTCATAATTATGAAATTGTGACAAAATAATTATTTCCTTGAGAAATAATTATGAGAATTTTACTCAATTATGTAATTCTAGCCTCATCACATTTAATAACATGCTTTCACAACCT
>ML859742.1:5365-24597 GCA_009831015.1 Picea engelmannii
AAGGAATAAGGCCCCCACCTTATTGCGCGCCCCTTAGAATCATCGTGAGCGACCGTCGTAGTCTGCCCTGACGGCATCGTGGATCCTCTCGAACTAGGTAATCGTTAACCTACAGTTCGAGCCACGGCGGGAGTGCTAGTAGGATGTGGCAGGGATGTTGTCCACACCTCTCCCTCAACCTCTCTGGAAATCATGTGTGGCCCCTTTACTCCATATGTGAGTCTGGTCGACAAGCTATCGTCAGCATGCATCATCAACCATGGTGTCAGAACATCAACAACATATCATAAAATCAATATCATATCATCAAAACAAAGCAATATCACCGTAAATGAATCAACCCCAATAGCACACTCCCTGACTCAATCCAGAGTCCAAGGGGGTTCCACCGATGCCTCTCCATCCTCAAGGCCCGAAACCCTGCACACTCAATGAAACTGAGTCAGCAGCACCTGTCTACATCAAAGTAGTAAAAACATCTTGTCATCTATCTTAACGCATCATAATGAAGGATAAAAGTTTTATCATCATAAAAATCCAGATCACTTGCGAGCAAGTGTCCTCAAATAATAGGTTTTCTCAGTGCGCTAGAGAGGGATGTTACATACACCCCCCTCTTGGTCTAAACTTCGTCCCGAAGTTTCTCAGTACAAATGCCGAAATAAAAGTACCACAATATCATAAGTACCACAGTATCATAAGTCTATCTATCAAACAAAAATGGAAACTGTTGGCGCATTTCATATGCGTCCTCCCAGGTCACCGAGTGCGGACTATAGCTGTCCCACTGGACCTTGACCTGATCTACCGTTCGACATCGTAACTGTCGAACGCGATGATCTAAAATGCGGACTGGCTCAGCCGTGATCACTCCCTCGTCCGATATCTGCAAGGAACTCATGTCAATCACGTGTGTAGGATCACTAATATAATGTCTCAAAATAGATACATGAAAAAGATCGTGCATACGCCTCAACGAATCAGGCAAGGCTAGTCGATAGGCCACGAGCCCCTTTCTCTCCACAATCTCGAAAGGTCCCACGAACTTAGGAGAGAGTTTAGCTCCCTTTCCAAACTTGATCGAACTCTTATGTGGTTTAACCTGCAAGAAGACTCGATCGCCGACCTCGTAACTACGGTCGACTCAGTGCGCATCGGCATAACTCTTCTGTCGATCCTGCACTTCTTTTATCCTTTGTCTTATGGGTTGCATTTGCTCTTCCATTTCTTGGGTCACTTCTGGTCCCACCAAGACCCTATCCTCAATCTGATCCCAACTCAAGGGCGTCCGACACGGTCACCCATAAAGGAACTCAAAAGGCGCCATCTTAATGGTGCTCTGGTAACTGTTGTTGTAAGAGAACTCTACTAGAGGCAAGAATTCCTCCCAACGCTTTTGTTGGTCCATCACGTACATGCGCAACAAGTCTTCCAAGGTTTGGTTGGTTTGTTCGGTCTGTCCGTCAGTCTTTGGGTGATACGCAGTACTAAAGTTAAGTTGAGTTCCCAAGGCCTCTTGGAAACTTGTCCAAAATCATCCGGTAAACACCGATCCTCGATCGGATATAATCTTCTTAGGCACACCATGCAGCCTCACAATCTCACTAATGAAAACTCTCGCTATGTCAGGTGCCTGATACATCGTACGCATAGGAATAAAGTGAGCACTCTTCGTCAGAGTGTCTACTACTACAAAAATCGAGTCGTGTCTCTTTGCCGTCAGTGGCAATCCAACAATAAAATCCATCGAAATAAATTCCCATTTTGATTTCGGAATGGCATGTGGTTGAAGTAATCCTCCCGGGTGTCTATGTTCAGCCTTTACCTGCTGACACTCGAGACATCTAGCCACAAAATGGACTATGTTGGCCTTCATTCCCTTCCAGAAGAATAAGGGTTTAAGGTCTGCCCTCATCTTCATAACTCCTGGGTGAGCCATGTAAACTGCTCTATGAGCCTCTCTCAGGATCAACATCCTCAACTTGTCATTTGGTGGTACGTAAATCCGACCTCTAAACCTCAATAACCCATCGCTATCAAAGGAAAATCCTTCATATCGCGGTACCATCATTGTGTTTAGTCCGATAAAATCCTCGACTTATTTGTACCAGTCATCGTCTCGCTGTAAAGTGAGAATCTTCTCACGTAGATTCGTCTGAAGAGGCAGCACTGAAAAGATGCGTGGCCTCCGACTCAAGCATCCGCCACTCGGTTCACTGTTCTCTTTATGTAATTAATCTCAAATCCGTACTCGCTAAGCAATTCCGACCAATGCCATTGTCGTGCGTTCAGGTCGCTTTGCGTGAAAATGTGTTGTAGTCCACAATGATCAGTCTTTAATTCAAATTTTTGTCCAACAAGGTAGTGTCTCCAAACCTTCAAGTTATAAACGATGGATAATAACTCCAAATCGTGCGTCGCATAATTCTCCTCATGCCTTCTCAGTTTTCTCGAAATGTAAGCAATCACTCATCCGTCTTGCATCAAGACTCCGCCTAACCCTTCCTTGGATGAGTTAGTGCATACCAAGAAGTCTGCGTCCATGTCAGGGACCTTTAGTATCGGTGTTGTTGTTAACAACTCTTTAAGCCTTTGAAATGCTTCCACGCATTTCTCTGTCCAAACAAACTTCTTGTTTTTCTTCTGCAATTCCGTGATCGGATTTGCTATCTTCGAAAAACCCTCGACAAACCATCGATAGTATCCCGCTAAACCCATAAAACTACGCACTTCTATGACATTAGTCGACACAGGCCATTCCATAATAGCCTCAACCTTGGTTGGATCCACGACGATACCTTTGACGGAGATGACATGCCCTAAGTAGTGAATCCTCGATTGATAAAAAGATCATTTGAACAACTTCCTATAGAATTTTTGCTCTCGTAAACACTGTAGTACCAAGCGCAAGTGCTCATCATGCTCCTCCATCGCCCGAGAGTAGATAAAAATATCGTCAATGAATACTTGGACAAACTTGTCCAAATACTTGCGGAACACCCCTTTCATCAAACTCATGAATACCCCTGAGGCGTTTGTCAATCCAAACGGTAAAATAGTAAACTCATAATGTCCAAATCTCGTCTTAAAAGCGGTCTTAGGGACGTCATCCTCCTTGATCCATAACTGGTGATACCCTGATCGCAAATCGATCTTGGAGAACACCGTCGCACCCTTCATTTGATCGAACAGATCATCAATTCTTGGTAAAGGATACTGATTTTTTATCATAGCCTTGTTCAGTTGATGGTAGTCAATGCAAAGCCTCCACGATCCGTCCCTCTTCCGAATGAAAATAACTGGTGCACCCCACGGTGACACACTAGGGCGTATCAATCCCAGGTCCAACAACTCCTTCAGTTGCATTTTCAACCCTTGCAACTCCGGGGTCGACATCTAATAAGGAGTTCTTGCTATCGGTTCGGTCCCCGGTTTTAGGGCTATGGTAAACTCCAATTCTCTTTCTGGCGGTATCCCAGGGAACTCCTCTGGAAACATGTCTGAAAACTCCTTCACCACCGGAAGGTGTTCTAGACCTTCTGGTACTCCTTTTTCGTTTAGCGCAAGGATTGCATAAAGCTTGCACCCCTTGCGCATACTCTTCCGTAACTGTAAGGAAGAAACAAACCTCAGGGATACTCCCTGTTTCCATCCTACAATCACCTGTCGATGTCCTTCATCATCGACCAAGCTCAATCTCTTCGTCTTATAGTTGAGTATCGCCTCATGCGTTTCCAACCAATCCATACCGATCACGACGTCATAAGATCCTAAGATCGTGACGTACAAGTTGACCCTCGTGAAAAACTCTCCCAGGTTAAGGGCACAGCCCGTAACCCTTCCTCCAACCTTTTGTTTGGCTCCCGAAGCCATCTCTACGAAGCTAAACTCATCCTGTTCGACTGCCTCGACCTTAATCATTTTTAGCGTTGCACCAGAAATGAAACTCTCCGTATCTCCTGGGTCTATCAAAATACTAAGGGTCTGGTCAGCGACAGTACCTGTCGTCTCGAGCACAGTCGACTGGTGCTCTTCCTGGTGGTTATTCACCGCTGCATGTATCCAATGGGCCTTGCCCATGTCTCCCACTATAGCGGGTTCGGCTGATCCGGATGCTCTGGTCCTCTCCACAGGATAATCGCACTGGTAGTGTGGCTCTCCACATGTCCAACACCCCTTCTTTGGCTCAGTAGTCCTAGTACCCGAACTAGAGGATGACATCCCACTGGCCTGGAAACCCGGTCTGTTCTGCTGAACAGGCCTAAACTGCTGCTGCTGCGGGCGACGCTGCTGCTGGTGCTGTGGTCCTCGATAAGGTGTTTGCTGCTGAGGCGGCGGTCGTTGTGGTGTAGCAAAAGTGGATCTCCTCTGGAAGCCACGATATCCCGACGTATGTCTCGCTGGTGTCTACTGTTGCGGCGTACCAGATGAACCTTGCCCTGCAGGTCTCGCTGGAGTCCTGGCCTGACCCCCGCTGATAAGCTCCTCCTCTGCTATGAGGGCCTTTTGGACAACGTCGTGCAAGGTTTGAGGCATCAATATCCTAACCTTTGTACGCAGGCTTCCATTAAGGCCAAACACGAACCTGTTGACCTTGAGCTTCTCTATGTTAAGGTGCAGAGCATACCGGATTAGCTCCATAAAACGTGCCTCGTACTCGGGCACTGTATGACCTCCATTTCGTAATCCGTTGAACTCATTGAGCTGACGCTCAATGAATTCCTCTGAAAGATACCTCTCCCGGAACCGTTCCTCAAACAGTTCCCATGACACGTCTTCAACGGCCATGTTCAGCTGTGGTAGGAGCGTCTTCCACCATAGAAGAGCGCTCCCCTTTAGTTGAAAGACCGCCATGCGAACCTTCATGTTGGAGGTATAATCGCGAAGTGCGAAGCACATCGCCATATTCTCCAACCATGCCTCAGTGGTTGCGTCGTCCGGGGCACCAAAGAACTCAAGAAATTTCACCTTCTCGAGTTCACGGTGAATGCTACCTGTAACGGCCGGTGCGCGCAGCGAAACCTCAGTAGGTGCCAGCGCCCTGGCCTTGTCTCTGTCCAATCGACTGATCAGCGCCTCGAACATGCGTTGAAAAGATCTCATCATCCCTCCGACATCGGCAACTGCGATCTGCTCCTGTCCGAGAACCTGCTCGCCTCCCTGGAGGTTAGACCCCTCAGGCGTGGATGCTGCTGGAGGCGTCACGCCTCCTCCCCTAGCACCCCATCGTCTTCCTCCGCGGCGCCCTCTAACCATGATTACTTGCATGCACACAATCAACTAGATCAACAGCAATATAATCAATCCAATCACGTCAACGAAAGCCGTAGTGAATACCAAGTCGCGGGTCGAACCCGCTCTGATACCATATGTAACGTCCTCCTTGTTATGACAACCATTCTAATAACATGTGATTTTTTTTTTTTTGTAAGGTGTGTGCACGCGTGTATAAGTAACAACACACCTGACTCTACGTCGCCACTCAATGACCAACAAGATGCAACCACGATGTTCAACACAAGAAGACTGAAGGCACACAATGAGTAACTGCAACAATATACGACCATAGGCATAACACGCACCACACAAACATTAAGACATACTGGGGGTGCACAGTAAGAACACAGAGGGAAGAGTCCATGGTGTTAGGGTTACTATTTATGTACCGGAAAGCAGGGCGTTTAGTCTTATGTCTTCTCGAAGGAAGATTAGACAGGCTCCTGGCCGACTGCTCAGGCAGAAACTAGTAACCCGACCTAGAACAAGACGCAAGCAAGACAAACACAACAAGATGACCCTGACATACCACAGTGACAACAGGCAATAAATTCCCCTAGACATAAGGCGTACAACTAGCAGCTGTAAGCAGAAAATGACACCAGGTGTTAAGTACAATACAGTCACAGAAGGAAGAATCCAACAATAGAGTTTACTATTTCTGCATAGAAAAGAAGGGCTTTTATTCTTATGTCTTCTCAAAAGAAGACTAGACAGGCTCCTGGCCGACTGCTCAGGCAGAAACTAATAAATCTTGTAGGGAGTCGCAGTAGTGGTAACTGTGCCTTTAAACAGCCCGAGACTACTGATACGGCTCAGAGTGTGTCGCAAGAGTGGAAACTATGCCTTTAAACATCTTGAGACTCTTGATACAGCACTGGATTCCTTCCACCGGAAATACACACAGACATATATACTAAGCTACAAGAGGTGTCTATATCCCGCCCGACACAACCGACCAAGAAACCAACGGAATACTATCAAGTACAACATAAACAAGAAGAACAAATACCTCCCTCACGGAAGGCGCATGACAAAAGGACTCCGACCACAAAACCCAAGTTCAACATTAATCAAAAGAACAACAACCCTCATTTATGAACTCTGCGTAATCTATTGTACTCAAATCAAGGTTATTACACCGTATATGTTATTATTAATGATGGGAGTTACAATAACACTGCCATGAATTATTAAACACCTTTCATTTATCTCACATATCCGAGCCATGATCTTACAATTACAATACCTCGTATATGTTACATCCACCAAATTATAATGACCTTACAAGATAAAAACATTTCAAATATTTATGAGGAGCTCACTATTCGATGTCATTTAGGATCGTAAATTTCCTTGTAATGCAATAAGTAACCTCATATTTAGCCTCCTATTTATAAATAACCTCAATATATGAATAACCTCATGCGTATAAATACTTATAAAAATTAAACTCACGTTTATATATAACATACTATTATGAATAGCATCATGTTTAAAAGTAACAATCATCATGTTTAAAATAACATCATATCTAAAAAATACCAAACATCATGTCAATACATAAAATAACCTCAATATATATAAATAACATCAGACTTTAAAAATAACAATATGATATCATACTTGAAAACGTAAATACATAACAACAATGACATTTAAATGACCATGTGTAAATATAACCATAATTAAAAAGAACATTGTACCAAATATCCATATTTTAAAATGCCAATATTTAAAAACTAATACATCTAAAATGACAATATCTATAACAACATCATAAATAAATATATAACTGTTATAGAGAAAGGCCAAAACGTGTGCACATACCAAGTAATCATGGTTTCTCTACAGTAGTCTGTGTGGAAGGTTTTGCAAAGCCACTGGTCAAAGTTTTTAGAGACAGTTTTATTTCCTTTCTAGCAAAATGTCCAACATGGATCTCAGCGTTAAACTAGAGAGAATGGAAGGTCTGAATGATTCAATACGAGTCCACGAACAGTAATTATCACAGTTATCTCTGATTCAAACTAAAATAAAAATTACAAACATTAAATCCAAATCTCAATATTCATTGGTGAACCGAAAACTAACAACATGAAATCCAAATCAAAATGGAAATATTCATAAAACTAGAAAGGATGTTAACGCAGACGAATTGCCAGGATTAAAATGGACTGCCAGGTTAAAACGAATTGCCAGAAGGTAAAACGAAAACGAATTGCGAGGATTAAAATGAACTGCCAGGTTAAAACGATTTGCCAGAGATTAAAATGAGTTGCCAGAGCTTAAAAACGAATTGTTAGAGGTGAAAACGAATTGCCAGAGATGAAAACGAGTTGCCAGAGGTTAAAAACGAATTGCCAGAGGTTAAAATGAATTGCCAGAAATGAAAACGAATTGCCAGAGGTGAAAACGAATTGCTAGAGATGAAAACGAGTTGCCAGAGGTTAAAAACGAATTGCCAGAGGTTAAAATGAATTCCCAGAAATGAAAACAAGTTGCCAGAGGTTAAAAACGAATTGCCAGAGGTTAAAATGAATTGCCAGAAATGAAAACAAATTGCCAGAGGTGAAAACGAATTGCTAGAGATGAAAACGAGTTGCCAGAGGTTAAAAACGAATTGCCAGAGGTTAAAATGAATTGTCAGAAATGAAAACGAATTGCCAGAAGTGAAAACGAATTGCCAGAGATGAAAACGAGTTGCCAGAGGTTAAAAACGAATTGTCGGAGGTTAAAATGAATTGCCAGAAATGAAAATGAATTGCCAGAATGGGTTCGAACCCTTTGGATAAAACATAAGGTATTCAAATTGCCCAACGAAACAGAGTTTTCCTATCAACAGAGGTATAACATTCACAACGGCTACCCATTCACATGCAGATCTAAACATACATCCAAATGCATTCTACTCTACCAGAAGTAAAAATCATACCGTTGCCTTTCGCTTGCCTCAGATGACGTCCCGCGCTCCGTGCCGCTCCTGCTCGCCGACCGTAGAGACCTCACCGGTACCTCCCAGCCAATCTCTAGGGGTACTCTACTTCCCCCTTAGCCCCCCGATCCGCAAAGGGGCCACACAAGATCCAGAGATAAGACTAGCTTCTCAACTCGCCTCCAAGGCGGAGCTACTACTCCAATACCGTTGATAAATTCCCAACTCTTCACAAGCATACAATCAAGCCACAATCCGGCAGCGTAACGTTACGCTCACCGTTCATCCCCTTCTTCATTCTTTTCCCTTTCTTTTATATAAATTTGAGACCCACCTACTTTCCTAAATCATTATTAATTTAATTTTTAATGACAATCCTCTAAAACATTCTCTGTCGTCCAAGTGTCACTCATCCCCCACGTTTCTCCAAAAAATAATTTCTTTTTAATAATTAAAGACTCATTTCCCTCACCCCCCTTTAGTTGCTCCTAAAATTACTCCTAGAGTTCCTGGATCCCCTCTCATGCTTTTAATAACATTCCTAAAATGAAGTTGCCATAATTTAGTTCATTTTAGTAACTCCTTAATTGCTTATTCTTTTTTTCTTTTTACCATATGTCCCCTACTTTCCATTATTAAATTTCCTTATTACAAGTTTCCTTAATTTTATTATTTATTTCTCTCTTTTTTATTTTTAAACCCAAAAGATAAATGCGCTTATTAATCCTTTCTATATTTTTAAATTCATTACTTTTATGCTCTCACATGTTTTTTTTTAACTTTATATTCCTTTTTACCATTAACACCACGTATTTTAATTAATTTATTCCCTTTCTTCACTTTACCTCCTTTAATTTTAAGAAGACTTTAATTAACACCTAGGAGGGTTTTAGTTTACGCCCTTATGTTTATTTTTGTAGGATCTTTTCTTAGGGCTTGTTAAAATTTTATCTTAGAAATGTTTTATATTTTAGGTTTAGATTCGAACTGGGTGACAATCAATTAGGGGATTCGTTTTGAGAAATTCTAAAGGCGTTAAGGTCTTAGGGTCATCTAGGTTGTCTCATCATCATCATCAAGGCGACGTGCCCTTCAGAACGCACTACGTGCTCCAAGGGTGCCACTCGCCTCGTTAGCTTCTGTTGCGCGACGCGCCCTTTAGGATGCACCACGTGCTCCAAGGGTGCCACTCGCCGACTTGTATTTCTTTGCGCAACGTGCCCTTCAGGATGCACCACGTGCTCCAAGGGTGCCACTCGTTGACTTGACTGATTGGTAGACATCTATAACCCCTAGAGTCAACACTTCACCAGGTGAACTTGTGGGAGACTAAGGGATCTTTCACCCCGCCTTATTGCGCGGCCCTTAGAATCATCATGAGCGACTGTCACAGTCTTCCCTCACGGCATCGTGGATCCTATCGAACTAGGTAATCGTTAACCTACAGTTCGAGCCATGGAGGGAGTGCTAGTAGGATGTGGCAGGGCTGTTGTCCACACCTTTCCCTCAACCTCTCTGGAAATCATGTGTGGCCCCTTTACTCCATATGTGAGTCTGGTCGAAAAGCTATCGTCAGCCTGCATCATCAACCATCGTGTCAGAACATCAACAACATATCATAAAATCAATATCATATCATCAAAACAAAGCAATATCACCGTAAATGAATCAACCCCAATAGCACACTCCCTGACTCAATCCGGAGTCCAAGGGGGTTCCATTGATGCCTCTGCATCCTCAAGGTCCGAAACCCTGCACACTCAATGAAACTGAGTCAGCAACACCTGTCTACATCAAAGTAGTAAAAACATCATGTCATCTATTTTAACACATCATAATGAAGGATAAAAGTTTTATCATCATAAAAATCCAGATCACTTGCGAGCAAGTGTCCTCAAATAATAGGTTTTCTCAGTGCGCCAAAGTGGGATGTTACATTATTTTTATTTTTTTACGTCTGGAGGAATCAACAACTAGTTGGTCACGTGCTCACGTTACACGTGGCCGTGTTATCCAACTGCTACCACTATAACCTCCAGGTGTGCCCATGAGGCCCCATACGCAACAAACATTATAAGTCGGGGGGAGTTGAACTCGAAACCTCATGGAACTTCATTTTCACGACACTTGCCAATTGAGCTGCCCCCCTGGGGGCAAATAATTTCAAATTTTAAATGTAAATAAATTTAATAATTAGGATGGATATATTGGTATATATATGATATTATTAGTAAAGTGTTATTACAACAAGTGGAAGAGATGCTTAAATTGTTTTTAGTTGTTAGAATATTAATTTAAAAAATGAAAAAAAAAAATTACCACTTAAAGAAGTCAATGATCTCAAATCTAGGATAGAAGAGATGTTCAACTCTTCTTTGATTAATGCAATAGTAATAAAAATAAAATTCTCAAGATAGAAGAGATATCCAAATTAATTATAGGTAATGTTTATGCAATAAAATCTTGAGATACAAGAGATGTTCAACTTTTTTTTGGTTCGTGTGATAATGATAAAATAAAATGCTCAAAATGATGTGACAATAAAATAAAACCTTAAAATGGAAGACATGATCAACTCTTCTTTAATTTATCATGTAGTGATTAAAAAAATAATAAAGCTAGAAGAGATATTCACCTCAAAGTTCATATACCTTTAATAAAATAAAATCTCAAAATGAAAGAGATGTTTTTAACTTTTCTTTAATTTTGAGAACAATAAGTAAAAAAATTATTCAAAATAAAAGAGATGTTCAATTCAACTTTAATTTATATAATGCTCGTAAAATAAAATAAAAATCAGAACGAGTTAAAATTTGAAACAAGATATTATTACAATATAAAATATAAAATATGTTTAACTTTTTTGAAAATTAATGCAATATTATTAAAATAAAATGGAAAAAAATTACTATTGAAAAAAAAAAGTGTTCAATGAAAATGGTGTTTAACAATTTTTTAGTTTAAAATAAAATGCTCACAATACAAGAGGTATACAACTCAATTTTGATTGCTGTAATGCTCATAAAATAATTTTGATTGGTGTAATGGTTGAAAAACACAGATAAAATATGGTTGAACCATATTTTATCTGTGTTTTTTAAGAATGATCTGGATTTTTTTATACATACCCTTTTTATAAATATCCTATTTGGAAATATGGTTAAAAATAGTCAAAACAAGTCATCAAATTCTGGAATGTACTTTCAATGAATTATAAAAAATTCTGGAATGTACATGTGCCACTTATATAAAAACATTGTAATGGTATTACATATTTAATTATTCATTCATGATCAACTTTGGACATTTTTCATTTTCTAACTTATTATTTTTATTTTATTGAACTTTTATTAACTTTATACGTGTTGCACATACCAAATGACTATATTGACAACTTTTGACATCTAACTAGTAGTCTTGAAAGTGAACATGAGTATTAGTTTGATGGGTTTCTTGAAAAAAATATCCTTTCAATACAATGGATCCTCTTTCATATATAAAACCGTTATCATCAAAATCTTCTAATAGCCTCATCTTTTGTTATGTGCATCGCATCAAATAATATTTCACGTTTTCAGTGTTGTCTACATGTGCAACCATGAAAAAAACATCTCTTGCAGATAATTGAATATATTGGACAATAAATCGTTCATATTAGATTATCACACAAGTACATTTACAAGTTATTTGAAAAAACTTAAACATAAAAATTACCTTCTCTAAAAAGATCAGAAACTCCATCGCCATCAACTGACACTATAGTTTCATTTGATTCCATCTCCTCTGAGGTTGCAAGTGGAATTTTCCCTTTTACATTAAGTTCGATATGTCTCCAAGATTTAACATATCTTGCATTTTTGTTTTCGCAAATATCTATTGATTTTGTGTCCTCTATGCAAACTGAACAAAAACAATACTCATTTCTTCTATCAAATGCAAACACATTTTCAAAACATTTTGTTCTAACTAAATGCATTTTTTGTGTCCCGGGTATTGTACTGATGTCATATGAGATTGATCTATTTACATCTTGGATTCCAACATACCAAAAAAACCTACTCAAGATAAGAACTTGTTAACTTGAAATCTCTCAAGAAAATGATTGAAGTTTGAATAGAAATTTGAACACGTTCAAATAAAAATATCCTGTGTACATGTGTAACATTTATATATAGACACACCTTCACACATCCCTTGACGGATTATATTCATGGCTTAGCGTCATTTTGCACCATTCAACAACTTGTTCAGCAGATTCAAATCGATCAGCATGAGGGTTCATATGATCCCTTCGAAGTGCTCATTTTATACATGCCCCTACACCGTCGCTCTCTCCTTTTCCATGACCAATCTCAAAAAAATTCCAACAATGTGTAATGTTTAATTTTTTATGAGGACGACATAACCAATAGAATGATCATGAATATTTGAACTGAACTGCACACCCATCTGACCATATCCAATGTCGATCGAATACGATTTCACATTCTTTCAATGAATCATAAAATTTATCAAAACAATGTTGTACATAATGTGTGTCGTGTGATCGATCATCACTTATATAAAAGTGATATTCTTTAATAACATATTGATCGTCATTCGTTCTTTCTATGCTATCAAGACTCCATTGAGAACGTATATATAGAATGCAGACAAATATCGTGACTTGATCATAATGATAATATTCACTCTGTATTTCTTTTTGTGCATCGAATATGTAATTCTTTGCAAAATCAACTACAAATTTTTTTTTCCCTGGTGGAAACACTTCACAACATTGTTTGAATTGTATATCTTTCCATCAAGCTCTATGTGAATGCTTGATGTATTTATAAATTTCTTCCTCAAACTTCTTCCAAAATTCTATCACACAGATTTTATCTACCTTCAAATCAATCTTTTTGGAAATAGAATTTGAAGAATGTGGAGCCCTGTTGTTGATACATTCATATCTCTTCCAATTGACTCTTATAATAGAAAATGATTGATCATTCATATCAATATGATACTTTAAATGAAACAAACTTATATTTCCACAATGATCAAATTTATTTCCACCAACACATTTTTTTTTGTAAAACACATCATAATCTTCTCTTTCACATAGAATTTTAGATATAAAAAAAACGGAATGTGGAAGGAGGAGGTGAACCTAACCATAATGTTTTACCAAAATCCAAAAAATTGTCATATTTCAACTCAAATTCGACATAATAACGACAACAACAAGTGTCACTAACAATGATGGGTCTAACAAAACATAGTTTTGTTGCACAAATGTATTCATGGAAATTTTAACTTCTTTGTGCTCTTCTTTGAACTTATTGAACAATTCTATTTGTGTCATTGGCAATATATGTTTTTGATGTTCTTCATATTGTTTTCATGTTATTTTTCGTCGCAACACATCCCTTGTATGTGTTGAAATGCGATATTCTTCCAACCAACAATTACGAGCCAATTCTTTAACATTTTTTGCAAGTCTATCTTTGTAGGGTTGTCTAGAAATCAATGTCCAACAACCGAGTTCACCATTTTCATCTATTTGCTATCAAAATTTTCTATGTTTGTGCAACTTTTTTCTTGGAATTCCCATCATTTTTTCCATGTGTCCTGTCAAACGATCTTTTATATTGCTAAATGAAACCAGTGTTGTTTGTATCACTCTACGTGAAACACAAACATCTTCTTTTCAAGATTTTCCAAAAGCTTTTAATACACTATTTATATTGTTAAAGACATTTTGTTTTAACTTTGTATCCTTTGTCTACGTTTTAATACCCAATAATGATGTAGCTTCTTTTAACTTTCTTGACTTCATTAGACGGAGTAAAAGTTGAGCTTGTACTGTTACTGATTCATCTTTGAAAAACGTATTATACATATTCTTAGTTCTATATCTTATATAGTGGTTATCTTTTTTCTTCCCAAATTTGTCAGTATCAACATTTTCTAATATTTCATCATCAATGCTTATAGATTCTCTTGCATATTTCAATTTAAATTTTATATCAAAAAACATAACCTGAACACAAATTCACTAAACTATATATACTTGAGTGTTCATCTTGTATTATCTAAATTTATGTGCATATGTATAGGTGATTCATCTTCTTCTTCAATTTCGGTTTCAACGTCTTCTTCTTCAATTTCAGTTTCAACACCTTTTGCTTCAATTTCGGTTTCAACGTCTTCTTAGACATTATGAGAAAAATATGTTTTTGTTTTTTGAAAAACATCAAAATTTAATTACAATCAATTATATTATTTACAATATTTAAAATTTGAATTCTATGCTTTGAATTCTATACTTTCTTAATACAGTCCCAATGTGTGTCATGTTCTCGATCATCATATGTGCATGAAGATGTGGTTGAACTTCTTCTTGTTGAAATCTCTATTGACATTATCATCGTTTTTTTCTTCAATATTTTCACATTCTCTTTTCTTTCTCCAATAATGTTCTTTCTTTTGTTTGTTTTGGCGAGTATCATCTCGAGTGCGATCAAATTTTCTCTTACACAAACTTTTGTTTCCCATAACCTTTATAGTTATCTATAAAAGATATGTTCAACAAAGACTTCACCTTCAAAAAATGCTTAGCATTTATCTTTCAACATATGAATTGTTATTTCAATAAAAACTTGAACAAACATCAATTACCTTATTCAACAAAAACCAAAAAGATGATTCGAAACTTTGTTTAGGTGCTCTAGAAAACCATCATGTATCCATATCGATCCTCAGATTAAGTCTATGGAAAATGCGAAAGAAACAAAGAAAGAAAATAATACAACTACAATTAGTAATAGAAATGCTTTGAAATCCCTATCACTCAGCTCATATATGTCCATCCATCCAATGAATTGTGTTAAATGTGTTCGACCGAAAGAATATTTATATGATTTGGCGCAAAATGAAACGATATGACGTGTCTTTTCATTTTTTCCAATTAACAAAATTCGCTCTACACGCTTTCGGACGAAAGAAAGTTTTTTCGGCCGAAAACCTTGGAAACCATTCCGTTTTGACGGTTTCCGTTAGATTTTAGTCTTTCGGCCGAAAACATGAAATTGGGACTGAAAACAAAAACCAGATAATTGCCCCAAGATTACCTGAACTTCAGAGGTTGCAGACTCCTCCAAATACTGAGAATTTGGTTTCGAAAATGACACTAGCATTTCCAAAATTGAATCTACTTTCAATTCCTATAATTTGTTTTCATTTTCATTATTTTTATATAATTTTATTTAATTTTTCTAAAAAATTACTGCATAATATTTTGAGCAAACATTATGATTCAATGAAATGAAATATCGGTATCTCTAAAAATATACAGTGAAAAATTTAGAAAAAATTATATTCATAATCCTTAAACTGTTCTTTTCAAAAGGGTATATTTATATTTTATTTTTAAGTAAAAATTAAGATAGATACAAGGTGTAGAAAAACATGTTTTTAAAATCTGCAATGTTTTCAACTTGGTCAACTTCAAAAAATTCTAGAAATTATAATATTCATCTGTTAGATTCAAACTTATAGTCATAATAAAACAAAGTCTCTATAGATTGTTACGATATATTTCATTTCTTAAAAACATAAGTTTAATAATAGATACATTGTTGTGGAAACACATAACTCGTTATCATTCCTTTCATGTTTAAGGAACATATTGTTAAACAATTGTCAAATTGACATATCAAATCTTGATAAAAAAAAATTGAAAAATAGTCATTTGAAAGCTAACAAAATTATTCACAAGTTTTGTTTTTACTGTAATGTGAAATTCTAAATAAAAAAAATACTTTTGTAAGATGGAAGTTGAAGAACTTGTGAAAATACAGTTTTTTTTCTCATAAAACAATTAAAAGTGTTACCCATTTTCATAATTTTACCCACTTCTTTATATAGATCTCTCTATCTCATAGGAACCTTCTAGAGAATCTTCTCACATTTATAATGTTTAACTACCATAATGGGTCTTATTTAATAATATAGTGGACCTAGTCCACCTTACATTGAGTATATGTAACCACATTCTCATTCGGTACCTCCCTAGGTACCCCGTATTACCTCTGTAGGCATACTACATTCCATCACCCTTCACATGTTTTGTCCTCGAAACACGAGAATAAACCATACAATATGACCATCTAGGCAATGTAGTCAATTGGTACCAAGTATGACCATCCATCCATCCTAATGGAAGACGAGCATGATGTCCAATTGTTGCCTTGACACCGCGATCTTGATCTGCATCATGCAGGTGTTTCCATGGGATTGTTTCGCTAGATGCATGTCTTCATGTAGTTCCAATGTTCCTCCATGCACCCCTTAATTGGTTTGTTTGGTGCCTTGTTGGTGCATAAATGTGTTGCATCTCACACCCTTGCCTTGATGACTGGTGTTTCTCTATATGATGTGGATGACGATATACAACAACTGTAGGAATTTGTTCATTTTTCTTCAAATATGTAACACATTGTTCCTATGATTCAATGACCTCCTTGGCTTCATTATTGTATCCTTCATGTGGCTTTTATTCATCTTCTTTAGTAGATTATTCACTTGATTCAATTTCAGACTCTCCCACCATGGGCCCTTCTGTCTTACTAAGAGACACATCCTGCAATGAGACTTTCTTTTTCTTGTATCATAGCTTCAAAAGATTTCTTTTCACAATAATATTAATTCTAACAACCGAGTTCATCCAAGGATATCCCAAAACAATATCCACATCATACATATCTATAGCATATAAATCTGAATGCAACACATATTTATACATATTGAGCTTAAAATATTTAAAAATTTGAACATTTATACCCACAACATGTTTTCCTTCAATATTCTTTCCACGAACTTGAAATCTATTCATCAAACAAATATTGATAAAATTATGCATGAGTAGAAATAGTTGAGAAAGTATGGAGATTTGTCTGATGGTGGAATTTAATGTTTTCCTTTCTAAAAAGAAAATGTGTATATATGAATATTCATAATTACATAACTAAACCACAATTGTCTAAATAAAATTGTTGAACTAGGATAATTGTAATTAAAGGATTTCAAAAACATTTGATTGGTTTATTGTCTTTTATAAAATACTAGTCTTGTTGATTGGATTGGATGCATACATAAATTACTAAAGGGTGATAATTATTGATTATTAGTACATGCACGAGACTTGTATGTACTAGCTACACAATCATTTCTTGTACATATACACTAGTATGTATGAGTTTTCTTGACTTACTTACTAATAGTGTCGGTTAATTGTTATGAATGTGTGAACCATGTTTCTTTTCCTTTGTACCATGAGATACCTTAACTTTGAGATGAATTTTCCTGAAGGGTGGGTGTATGTAACAACCTTGGTTAAATAGATGCATAGGGATTATTAAGTAAAATTAATTAGATAATTAATTGTCCTAATATGGTTTTTGTTAAACAATGATTAGTATTAATAATATTAATTAATCATTTATTTATTAATTAATTATTTATTTATTAATCAATTGACTCATTAAAGGTTGTGTAATGAATTAAAGGGGCTTAATAATTTTAATTTATTTAATTAAATACTTTACGTATGCAGGGGGGGAAATGAAGCATTAAATTAAGGATAAGATAATAAAGAAGGGGATAAGGTAATAAAGGAGGAGATAAGGAAATTAATGAGGGGGAGGATAGTTGGTGAAGGGGGATATGACAGAAGAGTCGGTGAAGGGGGGAGGATGATTTTTGAAGGAGGCAAGCATTTTGGAGGAGGACTGTGTTTTCTGTGGCATATTATCTCTTTGGAGGAGTTCAATTTTTGGCGGTTTTTGGTGAACCATTACAGGGGGTACCGGGGTGCTGGGGGTTTTGGGCATGGGGGGCTAGGATTCCTTTGGGTATCCTGGAGCTAGGGAGCCGGACAGGCTGCTCGTAGCTGGTTGGGTGGTTAGTTGGTTTGGGCAGAGTTTGGTCAGTTCATCAGGCTGGGCAAGGAAGCAGGGAAAGGACAACCATATTAGCGAGAATTATCATCAGAAGCAGGTATTTTATTTATGAAATTGCTGAGTTATTTTCATGTTGTAGATAAATTTTAAGTTCTGCTAAATATTATATGCTTATATGAAGCTAAGTGAATTATTTACACACTGAAAGAAATTCTGTGTTTGAAATCAAAATTCTATGTTTTAAATTTTATGTGTAGTTGTATGAATTTTATTAGGCTTGTTAATTTCTAGTCCCTACACATGGTATCAATCCCTGGCTCAAAATCTGGAGCCAAGGGCCTACCTACCCACCTAGAAATTTAAACAAACCCCACCCAGAAATTTAAATAACCCCTAATTGGTTATATTAAAACCCTTTGCCCTGAAATCCTAAACAATCCCTAAATAATTTGTATATGAAAATACATATGTAATTGTAAATATAAATTAGGGCCAAGCTCAGACTCAAAGCTCCAGCTCCACCTAACCTGCAAAGAAATACCCAAAAATAAATATTAGACACATGAATCAAAAGGCACTTGTTCTATTAATTTTCCCCATTGAAAACCTGCTAACAATAGAAAATTTAAACTTGAGAATAATTATGGCAATTCCACTGTTCAATAGGTACAATGGCTACCAGACAATTGGAACAAAAATAAAAATAAATTCCAAGCTTTAAATCTCTATTTAGAACCATAGACATTCAGATCTCTTTGTTCTATGGAAAACCCTGAACGAAGAAGAAACAAGATTCTTCTTATAAAGGACATGAGGTCCAAACTAATCATACGAATAGTTGGGAATCTTTCTCAAAAACAAATAATTAACATTCTGTTGCGTTAGCTACCAAACACCTAATGGTGGCATACAACATCTGTATTGTTTAAATTTTTTAACACAAATATTTCTCCTAAGACTTAAATTTTATGGATGTTCTTAAGAAATCTAAGTTTAGGCTGGCAATCGTTTTCCCCATGCTGGCGAACCTTCAATTCGATGCAGGCTGTGGGCTATTTGTGTAATGGGTGGGCATG